>PVKE010039117.1:0-15158 GCA_004027555.1 Craseonycteris thonglongyai
TTTAATTTAAAACAAAGAAAAGGTACTTACATTTTAAACAAGAAAAATTGAAACTCAACGTGGTCACCGAGGATAAATAATATTGATTGATAATGATACTGTTAATACAAAAGAAAAGAAGCTACCGTATGACACTACCAAATATTCAAGCTAACTGACTGTGTTCTTCGATGAGTCGAGTTGTAACTGTTGCGTTCACACGTTGCGTCCGGTGACAAGTGTAACACATAAGTCAAAATGTATTGTCTGGGTGGGCGGAGATCACAGTGTCAGGCTGTCAGAATTCTAGGAATTTATGACCTTGGCGAATTCCCAGAATGCATTAAACTATTGCTAGTAAGTTTTGTCTTCTACAATCGCTTCAAAGTCCATGGTACACGGAATTCCACCCCAGACATTGCGAGCGATCTACGATCCACCAAAATTGGCCTTGCCATCGACCAGTCAACCGCGATTGACTTGTTGGCCACCCCTGGACTATGACAGGATGATTCTGTGTGAATTCCAAGGCCATATTCCTTTTAATACAAAGTTTGTCTGTGAGGGTAGGTCATTAGAGAGTTATATGTACTTCAGAACACAAAATTAAACCAAGTGGTGGGAATTACCAGTAAGTGCATTTTTGTAAAAATTAATGACTAAATATATCAAAACATTGAAAGGTGAATCAGCATGGAATAGGCTATCATGTGTTTTGGAGTTTTCCTATATGCTGCACAGTGAGGGATTATTTATTTGGCTTGGGGTGTTAACTAGATGATTGCTCAGAGACTGAGTATGCAGACAATGGTCAGACCATATATAAAAATTTAACTCTGACCCAAAGTTTGCAGTAACCAGTCCAAGAAACCAATTCATTATCTGCAATGACCAGCCCAGGAAGGCATTCTGCTCTCTATAAGTTAGACTTTTAGGAAGTCGGCCTGCTATTTTTAGCAATAATAATTCCTGTAACAATTGACCTAAAAAAACCAAGACTTGATTAACTGGCAACTTCCCTAATTTTTGTCCCCTCTTCCAATTTAGGATCAACCAGAGAAAGCCAACTATGTAGTCTTAACCAATCCCATAAGATGCCTCACTTCTAGTTAGCCCACCTGTAGCTTCCCCATGACATAGCCTCCAATCAGGGCATATCTGGAAGCCTTCTTATTTTCCCCATTTATGAAGCTTTCCCACTCCTCTGACAGCCTTTGAGTCTCTTCCACATCATAAATGTTTGTTTTTACACTTTTAATGATTCTCTGATATTATATTCTAAAAATCAAACAGGAATTCAAATTACACATCAGTGTGCCATTAGCTCTTCCCAACTTCTTGGTATTGATGTTACATCACTGTCTCCAGGTTTTCAGGCTCGTGGCATTGGAGGCACCAGCGGTAATGGAAAGAGTCCAGGCCTGAGTGGAAGGCCTGAATGTGGCTCCTGGTTTGCAAACTTCCTGTCTGTGTGACTCTGATCATGCCTTCAAGACTCTCTCCTCATTTCTCAAATGGGAGTAGTGCTGCTTGAATGTGTTGCTTTTTGGATTAAAAAATATTATATATGGAAGAGTACAAGTCAGTGCTTAAAGAGCTTTTTAAGATACTGTGTTTGTTTTCAATTTCACCTAACACATACTTACATAGCACTTACCATGTGCCAGTCACTATTCTAACTGCCTGGCAAATCATAATTCACTTAATCCTCATAATATCCCTATGAAGTTTATGTATATCATTCCCATTTTAAAGATGAGGGAACTAAAGCGTGGAGAGATTAAAGAACCTTCCAGAAGTGGCACAACTGCTGAGTGTTTTGAAGTGAACTAGGGGTATAATTTTTTCTTTGTTCTTCTCATACCTCATGCATTATAAATGATCAGAGTATTTAGGAAAAATATGCTGTTTCTATGACTCTCTGTATATTTGGGCACAACTTAGGCTCAGGTTCTACCAAGCTTTCACTTCACTGCATTCTAAGTTGGACTCCTTTTATTGTCTTTTGCAAAATAACTAACTAGTGGCCAGTGGATTTAGGATGAGTCTTGCAAAGTCTCAGAGTCCGGGCTCCTCATTTCTATTTTTGTTTCTCACTTACTGCCATTTTTGTGTTTTATGTCAATTCATTTTGTGTAAAGTTACTTTATTTCCCGTTTCATTCTCTTAAGTCTGTTTAGAATGTGTTTTGTATCCTTTTTGAATTCTTCCTCAATCATTTTCCCTCTGCAATCAACTCAGATTCCCAGCATTCAAAACATAGCTCTTATCTCAACTGTTTTGTGAATTAATTTTGTGAATTCTTCCCAGGCAACGATTTACATATGTAATCAGTGTTGCTTTGGTGCATTTTGTCCAATCTTTTATCATTTAATTTACATCTGATTTTACATAGGCACTCTGTTTCTTTTAGTTGTATCTCCCCACTCCAGTCTGTGTAGGATAAACAATAATAATATTTAAAAAAACTCTGCCAAGCAAGCTGAATATTTTCATGGATCCTTGTTAATTTAAATTCTACATTCTAATTTTATTCCTTTCTGATAGTCAAGAACTAAGAGATCTTTGTATAAGAGGTGCTGTGAAAATGCTATCATTATTTCTACTAATTCTTTTTCCTGTGAGGGATAAAAGCAGAAAATTGGTTTCCCTTTTAACAAGCTTCATATCTTTATCTTATGCATTGCCTACACTTATACTTTCATACTCAACTAAGAAAAAACGCACCATTATATGAGGGGTAAAAAAATTATTTACTATTTTTTCTTTTCAGTATATTTGCCTAATATACTTTCCAAATCTTTCAATAAGTTTATACCCTCAAAAATCTTTTGCCCTCAAAATTGTGCTGAAATTGCAGCTTTAACTTTTTCGTCACCTGTAAATTTCTTCCCTGGGATCTGTGTTTTGATATTTCTAAATAAATAATATTCAGATGGAGCCAGATCTGGACTATAGGGAGGGTGGTTTAGTGTTTGCAAGCCACAGTCTTGAAGAGTAGCCAACACAACATTGCTGTTGTGTAGGAGTGCATTGTTGTGCAAAAGAAGCACCCCATTGGTCCATTTCCCTTCTCTTTTCTCCTTCACAGATCCTTTAAACTGTTTCAGCAGACTGAATAATACTCTCCAGTTATTGTGGTACACTTAACTTTGCAATTGATCAGCAGGGCACATATTCCAGAAAACAGTAGCTATGCTTTTTCCAGGTGATTACGACACCTTGAACTTCTTAGAGGGGGTGTGTCCTTTTCGTGCCACTGCATGGACTCCTTATTTGACTCAGGCTCAGAATGATGAACCCAGGTTTTATCTCCAGTGACAATCCAGTTTAAAACTTCATTTTTGCTATTTCTGCACAGGTCCAAAAAGTGTTGTGAACTCTTGATGTGCTGTTGTTTTGGAAGCTATATGAGTTAAGCTGTATGAGAATTTTCAGTACCCACCTTGCACTGACTTTTGACATCCTTAGATGCTGACAGGGAATATTCAAAATGGTTCTCAGTGATATTCCAACCATTTCTGCATGCTGCTTTTTATTCAGGCTGACATCTTTCACTATAAGTTTTCAACTTTTTTTTTAAGATTTATTTTTTCTATGGTTTTTGACAGAGAAACAGAGAGAAGGGGAGAGGGCCCAGAGCAGTCTCTATAGTTGTATGTCATCAGTTTTCGATATGGTTTCATTCCACAGGTGGGTGGGGGCCTTGCAGGGCGAGAACTGGGTTGGGGGCCTCCCGCATGGGAAGCACAGCCCAGTTCAGCATATGGGTCCGCATGGGCTGGGGCCAGGATTTGATCATCAGTCCCCAGGGCTACAAAGTGAGTGCTTAACCTGCTGAGCCATCCGAGCTTCCCCAGTTTTCAACTATTTTGACAATGTCTGAGGAAGTGACCTCAATAGTGCATCCCAGATGAAGGTTATATTCATTTGACTCTGCCTTGCTTGAAAAGGCTGTGCCACTTATAAACCATGGATTTCCCAGGGCAACCAACAGTCCCTGTAAACTGCTAACATCTGTTTCAAAATGATTTGAAGTGTTTCCCCTTGTTTTGTGAAGAACTTAATGATGGCTTGAAATTCATTTTTATTTATACTTGGGATTTTATTCACATTTGACATGCTTCTTTAGAGATATCTGAAAAAACATGAAATAGGGTGAAATTTGGTTCAAATACTAATCATGTCACAATCAAACAGTGCACCAATACTCACACCATACCTATTCCATGAATTTAATGACCTTCCCTCATATACTCTAAATCACAGCCCCTTTTTATATTGCATTTGCCTCTGTCATATAAAATTTTTAAAAATAATTTTATTTCTCAACTACAGTTGACATATAATATTATATTAGTTTCAGGTGTATAACCTAGTAATTAGACATTTATATAACTTATAAGATGATTACCTGAGAAATCTAGTATTCATCTGATGACAATGTAAATAATTGTTACAATATTATTTACAATATTTATTATGCTATACTTATATTCCCATAATTATATTGTAATTACCAGTTTGTACTTTTTAATTCCTTCATCTTTTTTTTCTCTTTCTTGATTGACCCTCAGACTGATAGGTTCAAGGGCATCTACTTCTATTCTTTTTAGGATCAAGCACTCCCTTGACACTTCCCATGTTTTTGTAATTACCTAAAATCACATTTATTATAGTTTATTTTGTGTTAGAGTTCTATGTTTACCTTTTTTTATGAACAGGTGATTTTACAATCTGTTCTATCTAATATAGTAACCACTAGCCATATGTGGCCATTGAGCACTTGTAATATGGCAAGTCCAATCTGAATGGACAGTAAACATAAAATATACTCAAGATTTTGAAGACTCAATAAGAAAAATAAATGTGAAATATCTCTTTAATAATTTTTATTGAACACATGCTGAAGTGATGTTTTTGACATGTAGTTAAAATATATTTTTAATTATACCTGCCTCTATTTACTTTTTAATTATAACTACTAGAAAATTTTAAAGTACACATTTTCTTTCATTTGTGGCTGTCACATTTCTGTTGGAGAGTGCTGTGACAGATGGCAGTGATGTGCAATTTTCAAACTTTCACAAAATGTTGCATGGTATTTTCAGGCAGGTGGTGATCAATACTTGTTGAAGTTGAGAAAGCAGATTGGGAACTTGGTAAAAGAAAGAATGTGTGACAAATAGCTCAAAAACTTTGGTTAATTCAGTGGGTTGAAATCACTTCTAGACATTCAGGAATTTATTGTTAGATGCAGTGGAGACATGGAGGCAGGCGTTTTATTACATACAAATGCATAGGGTCGGTAGGAAAGAAGGTGCAATAATGAAGGCATTCTTAAGATAGTGAACATCAGTTTATTGAGACCCTATTAGAGGCCGATTCCTGTTTTAAGTATCAGTGATGCAAAAATGATTCTGCTATTATACTGTAGCCACAGTCCAGGATCTAGGATGAGGGTAGAATGCTTAGAATTAATTATCGTCCAGTGAGGTACCTAGTCAGAGTAGGTGATATATGCTATATTGCTATACATAGAATACAGCTGAATAAGCAAGCTAAGTTTTAAAAGCACCTTGGGCAACCAAATGGCAATTAGGTGAGAGTTTAATCATGTGAATAGGAGGTAAGAGCTCCACAGAAGTTGTCCTGGGGTTCCTACTATTTGTTTTGCTTGGAATAGTTCCATAGGTAATGAGCTAGAGACCAAAAGGAGTTCTGGAAATATTATCTGTGAGAGTAACTGTTTATCAACCGCGCGAATGGCAATAGAAAATATGTTAAGTGTAGTTGACCATGTGTGCATTTTAAGCGTTGCCCAAACTTCTAACTGCCTAACAACAGGAAAACAAGTACCTGTTGAATATACCAGGCATTCCCTTTTATGCTTTGTATAGTTTTATTTGGTTTTGTCTGGGAGAAGAACCAATTTTCAAGTTAAAGCAGGCACATCCTGTTCCAAGTACTTGTGCATGCACTAACCAAACTTACTGCATCTGTGACATGTTTTCCTGCTGCAAAGGTAATGGCCTCAGTTGTGTACTAGGCAACCACTGTACCATTATCTTGTTCAGTTTTAAGCCCTTTCTAAATGTAACCTTTCATTTGGTGACATTTTCAAAGTAGTGTGCTGAGAACTTATTCCTGTGACACTCGTTAAAGTCACATGGCTAGTATTTCTGCCCACTTCATTTGTGAGAACTAGATAGAGAAAAACACTTTGCCTTCTTTCAGAAGAGACATAAAACAGAGATCTGGCTCACTTGTGGGTATTGAAGCACCTCTGTGGTCTCATGCTAGGGCTGGTTTATTGGCTGCAATATCCTGGCAAATATAACATTGTCCAACTTGGGTTCATGAAGAGCTTTGTCTTTGAATTTATTGTTCTGAATCCAGGATTGTGATCCCCTATGTAGAGTGATAATCTAAGTGAGTGAAAATATTTTATTGACTTAATTGATTTACAAAGTTACTCTGAATGCATTTACAATTCAACAAAAACCATTTTATTGCATAGTATATACTTTTTTCACATTACTCAGAATTGTAATCCTCAGAAAAATTCTCTAAGAGAGGTACTATTATCACCATTTAACAAAATAAGAAACTGAGACCCAGAGACATGAAATAATGGCCCACTGTTGCCCAGATAAGATGTGAATTTTTAATTTGATTTCAGGATTGTGGAAATTAAAGCTAATGCCTTTATTCATTGCCACTACTCACTAATTGCAGGTGAAGGCAGGCTTATTATAAACAAATCCTGACTCATGTCATTTTCTTAGTGATCTGAATATGTCATTTAACTTTTCAGACCCTTAGAAGTTATTATAGACAGCAAGTTGCTTCTTTCAGTGAACATTGCTACATTTAAGAAGTTTTTCATTTTTAAAGTAGGGAATATAAATGGCTGGATTGTATCGCTGAAAAAATTTCAGAACAATAACAACATAGGATGTAACTTTAGGCATAGATTTTATTTTCTGCAAGAAAACTTACACACACACACACACACACACACACACACACACACACACACACACCCCTTGCTCTTTTGAACCTGATAGAATGCTGTATGAGTTTTTATTAAAAAATACTGAAATGCTTAAGCATAACAAAATTAATTATTTAGAAATAATACACTAAACACATCAGATTTTCCTAGAAAGCACGAGACAGCTAGAAAACCTTTATGAAATTCTTATTCACCAGAATGGCCTCAAATAGTTGACTCTTACCTTTGGCACCTTTCTATTTTCTATTTCAGTAACCTTGTTCTAGCTGGAATTTCTTTTCCAACCAACTGATCATGTGTTTCCATCTTAGTGGATCTTTTTCTCATGGAAAAGTAATATACCACTCAGGTAACGTTAGCTAATAAGGATTTATAAGCAGTGCTTGCAATGAAATAACCACAGGACTAAAAATCTGATTAGAGGGGAAGCTGGGATGGCTCAGCAGGTTAATTGCTTGCTTTGTGGCCCCAGGAATCGAGATTGAATCTGGGCCCTGGCCTTGGCTTGGGTGGACACATGTGCTTAACTGGGGCATGCTTCCCATGTGGGAGGCCCCCAGTTTGATTCTCGCCCCCCCCCCACAAGTTTGGCCCCTGGCTTGAGGGGGCATGCCCCCAATGCAGAAGGCTCCCAGCCCAATTCCCACCCTGTGCGGCCCTCACCACCACCTGTGTGGAACAAAACCATGTCTAAAATTAATAATGTACAACTATGGAGACTGCTCTGGGCCCTCCCCCCTCTCTCTGTCTCTCTCTGTCTCTGTAAAAACAAACAAACCAACCAAACAAAAAAACAATAAAATAAATCTTAAAAAGATCCAATTAGCTAATTTAATAAAATGTATTACATTAAAAAAATTTTTAGGCTCTGAGATGATAAGCTCCTGGGAAACAAGGATTTATATAGCATAGATCCTACCCTCAAGTAGGTCAAAGTGTTGCAGGAGAAGAAAGAAATAAAAACAAATACTATATGGTAAACACAAAAGACATAGCTGAGAGGAGGGAACAATTAATTATAAAGGGAAGGTTGAGAGGTTTCATCAAATACTTCACAGATATATTATTTAAATTATATTTTGAGAGAAGAATATTCCAGATGGAGGGAAAGTCATATGTCTAATTATCTTCACCATTATGGGATCTCAAATGTTAGAAATTGTAGGTTTTACTCTTTATTTTCTTTAGAAAAGGATCTTGCAGCCTTCTACCTGCAGACGTCAGCTTTCCTACTACAATTCTGGAGCCAGGCAGGTAGTGATGGGGGGATAATTCAGTGGTTCTGTATGCAGACTTAATCAACTAATTCTGGTGTGACCACTCCTATTGGTCCTGGAACTCAGAGCTGCTATGGTTTGGTTATCCACAGAAACTTCTGTTCTCTTGAATTGCTTCTAGAAATTTTACTTGTTTTTCTGGCTGCAGATCTGACTGCTTCCTGTACAGATTTCTGAAAAATATCCTCCTTTATTCCATGTGTTTATTCTTGCTTTAATCAATCAAGACGAAAGGATAAGCCAGGCAGAGTGGTATTAAAAAAAAAAAAAAAAAAAAAAAGGACGGCCAGCTCTGTACACAGCATTGAAATCCAGCCCTCCCACGTCCACTTTTTTTTTCTTCCCAAATGCATCCTCCTTAAAACATTAGAAGGTAGAGTATAGAGAAAACAGCATTTAAAAGGAGACATTGCAAATGTGGCTGTGAAGATCTCATGCTCCATAAAACAATCAGGTCAGCCTAATTTTTCTTGCATGATGTAGGTTATAGAAATAAAGGATTCCTGCCAAAGAATGATTGAAGTCACCTAAACCAACATATGGGATGGATCATTAGTACACTGTCTGTATCTACTGCCATAAACAAAACATGAGTTATAGGTTGGAGGTTAGATGATTTAAGATGAGTAAAACCTAAAACTAAAGATAATTTAACTTAGGTTGAGTTTGTTATTAAAACTTACTACATATCATTTTAGACAATTTTTACACTAGATAATAAGTGTTAAATTTATTTTGAAAACTAAAAGGAACAACAACAAAAAAATGCAATGATCATTATGGTGCGGTTATAAGGACATACCAAATTTTCTCTTTTTAATTTGAGATGTTA
The DNA here is from genome assembly GCA_004027555.1 of Craseonycteris thonglongyai. NCBI lineage: Eukaryota > Metazoa > Chordata > Mammalia > Chiroptera > Craseonycteridae > Craseonycteris > Craseonycteris thonglongyai. Next base: position 9,107 of record PVKE010039117.1, read on the forward strand.
GTATATCCAGCAATTATTCAGCTGATTATGCTAAGTCAGTTTTTCAAGAATTTCTTTTAATTTTTAATTCTGTCACTTTCTTAAGAGAAGTTTAATTAGCTTACTGTTTGGCAGTATATTTTTAGAAGGTTTTACTTTTTGTTATTGTGTATGGCAGTACTTCAAGAGTATGGAATGGTGTGTGTGCAAGCAATCATTCTGCTGATTTCTTAAAGGAATAAGAAATGTACATTGATGTGAATTCAAGTTTTAATTAAAGTTTGGCAACTTAATTTAACAGTTTTCAAAACATAGAACGCCCAGTCATTGAATTTGGAGAATGAAAAATACACAGGAGCAAGAAATCAATTTTAGTTTACTGTTATTTAACTGTGTTATTTTCTGTCTATGGAAGAAATTTTTAGAAATGTAAAATCCATATCTCCCATCATTGGCCATTAGAGCATATGAGAAATAGCAAGAGCAGTCATTTAGAAGAGATTTATTGAAAAAAAAATGTACAGTTACAAGGAAATTTAGAAATCATCTTTTCTTCTTCTAAAATAATATAGAGGTCATCTCTTTTTCCTTCTAAGAAAGTTGTCTTTATCCATTTAAGTGATAAATAATGCAGTTAAATTTTTTATATGCTAAAATTTACCTTTACCACACACATTCTGATAAAGTGATGCTAATGAAAATTATGTGGTGGCTTTTTAAAAGTTATATGTTTTATTTCTAAGAGAGAGATATTCCTCTTCTTTTCAAAGGTTTACCCTTCCACCTGTACTACCCTTTTTTTTTTTATCAATTTCTCAATATTGCCACCATTAGTCACTTTTTTCTTAGACTTGCTTACATGTTCAATTTCCTCTCATGAACTTTGAATTCTCATCCTTGTCTTTTTATTTTCCATCATTATTAAAATTCCCAGAATGACCTACATATTTTGCACTTGTTTTTATTTCTACTCGTTGTGACACTCCTTAATTCTTGACCTCTCCTCTAACATCCAGCAAAACCAGGCTCCTAAAAGCTCTCATTCTGTATTTACCAAATCCAATACCTACTTTCTGCCCTTATTATGTTCTGATGTTCTGCTTTGTGCTGTGTTTGTAAACCACATTCAAATTCAACTCATGTCAATGTCCAGCATGGCATTAGCCTTTCACAACCTGACTTCAAGTTCCTTTTTGCACTATCCATGTGCTTTCTCCATACCCTCTACTCTCCTGTGGTTGAGCCCTTTTTATCACCTCCTGCCCATGCACGGTTATACCCTTCTGTGTTATTATGGCCTCTGTCTGGACAACCTTTTCTTGTCCCTAGCCCTTATGTGACCCTGAATTTTTATTTTATTTGTCTTTCAACTCCAATACCATTTTCTCCAAAACACTAACCTTCCATCCTTCAAATCAAAGTGAATCGGACTTCAATAGGCATAGGAAAAGGTGCTCACCATCATTAATTATCAGAGAAATGCAAACTAAAACCACAATGAGATATCATCTTACACCTTTCAGATTGGCTATCATCATTAAATCTACAAACATCAAGTGTTGGCAAGGAAGCAGAGAAAGGAGGATGCAGACACTACGGAACATGGTTTGGAGGTTCCTCAAAGTAAAAAAAATAGAAATAATGACCCAGCAATTCCACTTCTGGATATATATCCAAAGAAATCCAAAACACTAATTTGAAAGGTTATGTGCACCCCTATGTTCATTGCCACACTATTTACAATAGCCAAGGTATGGAAGAAATCCCAGTGCCCATCAATAAACGATTGGATAAAGAAATTGTGGTACATATATACAATGAAATATTACTCACCATAAAAAAGAATGAAATCTTTCCATTTGCAATGACATGAACGGATGTAGAGGGTATTATGCTAAGTGAAAGAAATTAGACTAAGAAAGACAAATACCACATGATCTCAGAAACATAGATAAAGAGACTGCAAGAAGGGAGGGGTGTTGGGAAACTGGGTGAAAAAGTGAAGGTATTAAGAAGTATAAATTGGTAGTTACAGAATAGTCACAGGAATGTAAATATAGTAAATTATAGAGAATATAGTCAATAATGTTGCAAAAACTATGGATAGTGTCAGGTGGGTAGTAGATTAATTGGGATGACCACCGCAATAATTATTTAAATGTTTACTATGCTGTAAATCTGAAACTATTATAAAATTTTATATTGAATATCAACTATAACTGAAAAATATAAATAAAACAGCATCAACACAGAAAAAAAATAATGGGCCTATCTTGTGCACTTTTAGATATTGTATTTCTTTGTAGTTCCTCCTGTATTTATGTATTCATTATGCTGGATCAACAAGACACATATTAATATTATCAAAAACTCATACTCTGGGGAAGAAAGAGGCTCAAAAAAGATTTTTAAATGCAGTTATGTACTATTGTAAAGGCATATACATTTGCTCTCGGAGTATAAAGGATGGGTAGTCAAAATTGTGTGGGGGAGCTGAGACATACTTTCTCAAAAAATGAAGTATGAGTGGAGTTTACCTAACAGAAGTACAGAAGGGTTTTCCAGGGATGTTCATCTATTCAAAAAACATTTACATGACACTTAATATATGCCAGACATTGTGCTGACCACTGAAGAGTTAAAAAGAAAAGCAAAACATTTATGAAAAAACACCACTGGTTCCTTTTTTTTTCTAGAGAAAACAAAGAATATTAACAAAATAAAGTTTTTGTTTTGTTTTGTTTTGTTATCTTTTAATACTTAACTCAGGATATAATGCATGTCTACTGTGCCTTTCATAGGCTAGGTTTACACATATTGGCATGTAATAGTAGCTACTCAACATATTTGTTGAAAATTTTAGAAAAATGAATGAAAACCTCTATTTATAAGTAGCTAACAATGCAGTAGTGACTATAGCCGTATATTTAAATAATAACTATTGCGTAACAACAACAACAACAAACAAAACAAAACAAGATAATAACAACAGTATGATTACAAAAAAATCTAACCTAAGAACCTACAAGTCCTAGCACTAAAGATTGGATAACCCTGTATTGGTATAGCTACAGAAGGTCAAAAGAGGAAGAGGGGTTGAACAGAGCTCCAAAGAATAAGTATGAGTTTGTCAGATGAAGTATAAAGAGTTCCTTTAGAAGCAAAGAATCTAAATACCTTACTATGGTCTGGAAAAGGTTAGTAAGTTGGCGTGGCTGGAGCCTAGGGGGAATTTGTATGAAGATTTGCTTGAAGATGAGTTCCTGGCTGACCTTGCTGTTGCTCCTTTGAGCACAGATACTGACTTCTGAGCAGTTGTGTCTCTTCTCTTGCCATGGAGTCCCAAATACCAGTGGGTAAAGGTTTAAAGACTGGTGTGAGATTTATATTTTGAGAAGATCACACTGTATTGTTGAGGACAGGCTAAAGAAGATTCAGGAAAACCAATTAAGAGACTCTTTTGCAGTATTTATATGAGAGCTATATGTAGCACAGCTTGGGGTGAAACCATTTCGAATGTATTTAAGAGATAAAACTAACAGGGTGGTTGTTGGGTAGGATGTGGGGGTTGAGGGCAAGATTGATGATAAAAATGCCTCCCTTAGTTCTATAGCTTGTGGACTTGGGTAGATAGGTAATACCACCCTAAGTTAAGCATATAGGGGAAAGAATTGGTTGGAGAGAAGACCTTAAGTTTTGTAGTGAGCATGTTAGTTTTGAGGTATTTTTCTGTGTCCTCAGAAATAAGTTGTCATGGATCAAGATTCTTAATAGTTAGAGACTTTCTTATAGCAGGTGCTCATAATATGAGTTTCCACCTGTCGATGCTATTTTTTGCAATGAGACAACACTTTGAACTGGTGCTGAATTATTGTTACTCTGCTTTGGAACTTAAATATTTCTTCTATTACTTAAAATATTTTAATTTTTTTAAATAAAATTTTAGTACATGAAGGGAATTTCCCCTTTGACTTAGCCCTTGTTTTTTAATTTGTTTTGCGTGGTAAAAATATTAAAATTAATTACAAAAACCTGTTATAATTAAGATTAACCCAAAATTATGTTTGAATTAAACTTAATTAGTGAGGGAAAGAGGAATTGGGTAACAATTTCTCTTTTAGAAGTTGGATAACATTAATTAGGTAGGCAATCTAGAACTATTTTTTTTATCAGTTTGAATCTCTGTCTTTATTTATAACACAAGTTCAAAAAGTGAGAAGCATAAATAATGTTGAATAAACAACAAGATGTTGTCCTGCTAAAGTAAAGCAGCAGAAGTTTCTCACTGTTATTGATTGCCTTTCTGGCAGGCATGCTAATCTTTTACAAATCCAGAGTTCACAGTTTCTAGTGACGCAGTTTGAAGATAACAAATAAACCCATGCTAAACCCAAGGAAATCAATTACACAGAGGTGTCTCCTAGTTGGCAAACAGCAAGGACATTCTAATATTTGTTGCCAATAGTCAGTCACCTGACTCCTTTTATAGGTGGCTACATGGTGACTGATGTATTGGCAGGAGTGCATTATTCTTGTTTATCATATATTAAGGAGGCACAGGACACAGATTGTGAGAACTACGATGGATGAAGTGCTCAGTAAGAGAACAGTGACAAGGGTACAATTGTCACATGATTACAATGAGGAAACACTGTATATGTTATATAAACACTGTATATAATATAGATTTCGGGAGTCATTCTTTAATAATGCTAACTCTGCTTTTATCCACTCTCCTGCAAATGTTTTTTCATACTATGGAGCACGCCTCTCTGGAACAATAATCATTTCTCCACTAATGCCACAGGGAAATGATTTTCTGCACGCCCTGTGGTCTGTGGAAGCACACATATTTCACCTTCTCTTCTGCTTTCCCTAGTATTATTCTAGTACTTACACAACCATTCTGCTGTATACAAAAGGGAGAGATATTCTTGACAAAGACAACCATGATGATGAATGGAATTTAATTTATGAAGTATCCACGTATGGTGAGTCCTCTGGGTAAGTCACCATGGTAGCACTTCCCCCTCCTGCTACATAATATGTTCAGCTTGGTTGACTCAACTCCCCCTGAGAAGCTTGGCACTTAAGGCTATTATGTAAGCAATGCACTTATGTTTGAATATTTATCACAAGAGTGGCCACATAAAAAGAAAAGAAAAAGAAAACAAAAATGGGAGGAGGAGTCTGGGGTAAATAACTACCAGGTCATCTAGGACAGGGGTCTCCAACCCCTAGGCCAAAGACTGCTACTGGCCCAGGGCCTGTTAGGAATCGGGTTGCATAGTGAGAAGTGAATGGTGCATGAGCTGGCGATACCTTGTCTGTATTTACAGCTACTCCCCATTGCTCACACTGCTACCTGAGCTCCTCCTGTCAGATCAGCAACAGCATTAGATTCTCATTGGAGTCCGAACCCTATTGTGAACTGTGCATGTGAGGAATATAGATTGAGTGCTCCTTATGAGAATCTCATGCCGATGATTCGAGGTGGAGCTGAACCGGTGATGTTAGCACTGGGGAGTGGCTGCAAATACAGAATAACATTAGCAGAGAGGTTTGACTGCACAGAGACCATAATAAATCAATTGCTCATAGAATCATATCAAAACCCAAGCTCAGGGCACCCACTGATTCTGTATTATGGTGAGTTCTATAATTATTTCATTATATATTGCAATGCAATAATAATAGAAATAAAGTGCATAGTAAATGTGCTTGAATCATCTTGAAACCTTTCCTGCTCCCCTCTATTCCTGGTCTGTGGAAACACTGCCTTCCATGAAATCAGTCCCAAAAGGTCGGGGACAGTTGAACTAGGAGACGTTGAGAAATTGAAAAGGATTTGGAGTCCTAATTTGGGATTAGAGATTTACTCCCTGAGGTGATTAATAAAATGGATGTGAGCCAAGAGTACAGTGCTCGAGTATTATTGATTGGCCTTTAGCCCAAATTGATTTCAGTCCCTTTCCTGCTACTCAATAACACTACAAAAATTAGTGGGTTTTTTTCTTATAAAAAGGTAAGTAGGCATTGTCACTTGACCTATATTTTTCTTTCTTACTGACAT
>PVKE010039119.1:0-15152 GCA_004027555.1 Craseonycteris thonglongyai
TTTTTTTTTTTTTTTTTCTTATGGTGCTTTTCTGCTGTAGTAGCAAATTTTGCTTAACAAAATGGGAAATTTTCTGTATAATAAGGTCTTTGTAAATATTTTGGCAGTTGAGTATTAAAATGAAATATGCAAAAACAATTTTCCAGGTTATCTTATATACAAAGCATGAGCTCCAATTCTGGAACTTAACTCCAGAGGAGAGATAGTAACTGGCTGCTCTGTTTCTCTCCAGGAATTGACAAGGAGAACGTTGAACTATCCCCAACCACTGGGCACTGTAATAGTGGACGGACTCGCCATGGATCCGCGAGCCAAGTGCAGAAGCAAAGAAGCGCTGGCAGTTTCAAACGTAATAGCATTAAGAAGATCATGTGAAGCTTTCTTTCCTTTTTCAAACAGACTTAACACGGGCTTTTCTCTAGCGACCCCTTTACCACCGCGTTGTGATGCTGCACTTCATGTTTTATAGAGCCCTTCCTGTCTGCCATATTGCCAGATGATCAACTCTTGAAAGCGTTGCCTAAATTTAATGCTGCTTTTTCTTTAACTTTTTTTCTTCTAATTTTCATGTGTCTGGTTTAAGCACATGTTCAAAGCAACTGCAAAGAAAGTGGGAGGTCAGGACACTTGAACTGAGAACATCCCAATTGTGAGAAAGAATGGGTTTTGATACTGCTGCTACTGGCCTGCTATGAAAGCCATTTGCACAGAGCTCTGCCTTCTGTTTTCCCTTCATCATACAAAGTAAAGTGTTAGTCTTATTTACACACTTTTCAATATAGAAGTTTATGGGAAAAATAATATAATAAGCCCAGTATATTTAATCTGACTCTTAGCTGTGGACTTTGTTTTACCTTTCAAAACTGAAGGAACCATAGAGGCCAAGCTTCAGTGACTTCACACCATAAAGCCACAGCCCAGGTACTTTTGGGGGTGGGGGGTGGAGGGATTTAATATTTTGTAATGGGGTCATAAGATATACTAACACTTGAGTATTAGCAATAATTACAGGAAAATAAGCATAACCACATATATTTTGACATTATCGAATTAAAGTGGTGGGTTCTGAGGCTTTATGCAAACTCAGTCATCCAAACTGTTTATTTTTTTCTCTAGCTGATTTATCTTTTAATTTTCAAATATGCTAAAAGTTGTTGTTTTGTTTTTATAAGCCAAAACTATACTAAGTATAGTAGTTATATATTTTTTCCCTCCTCTTTCCTAAATAATTCTGAGCAGGGTAATCAGTGAACAAAGTGTTGAAAATTATTCCTAGAAGGTAACTTCCATAGAGTTTGCATTAGCTCCATAGCAAAATGAAATGGTACGTGACTTTGAGTGGCTGATGCTTTTATTTTGTTTAATAATTTTCCCAGAAACATGAAATATGTTGTATATTAAGAAAGTTGTCTTTGATTAAATATATTTTAAATGTCTTATAATCTTCCCCCTCCTCTTCAAAAAACTCAGTCTCTTTAGCAAAACATTTCAGTTGTATATGATAGAATTGCATTTAATCACTGTGAAAAAACTAGTCGGTCTGTATTAGTATGACAGTAGGGGACCTTAAGCGGTGCTGGTATAATGAATGGTATGGATCACAATGGCGGTGGAATTTACATAGCAATGCAGATCCAGTTTCTTTGTGGTACCTGAGGAATGCAAAATAATTCGACTTCAGAGAGCATGTTAGTATCTGGGTGTTCCAATTTAGGAGTAAACCATATTTATTACAAAAAGTTATTAATCCCTAACTCCCAGGTTCCCTTTGTATGTTAAGATGTAATGGCTTTGGGCGGGAAAGAGAAACATAGGGGATGAAGGAGTTTCCTGTAGTGCTGTTTCATAAGTGGATTTCAGTAAATTAAATTCCACGGCTAAATCAGTAAATAATGGTACATGTAAGTGTTCTGATTTTAATATAATACATTTCACATTCACACAGTAACAATGTAATATGTTAATGTAAATAAAATTGCTTTTGATATTCAGAAATAACAAGAATTTAATTTTTTTAATTTGTTTACAGTTCTGGGAAAAGGAAGAACTATTTGCTAAAATAAAAGGAAAAAAGAAACCTTAGTATAACAAGGTATTTTGATATAGAATTATTGGAACATATTAAAGACAGGTGCAATTAATTAAACTTTTGTTTTTAACTGTTGTAGAGGCACATGAGAGTAAAATGTTTATAATGACAGAGTAACTAAGACTATAAAGAAACTAAGACTAGAACTGATTATAGAAATACACGTAGGCCATTAACAACCCAGTGCCCAGGATCCCAGGCTGCTGGTATGGTCCTCACACAACCCAGTGCTTCTAGGGTAGGAGTTACAACTTCGTGGCTCCTGGAATAAGGCACGTGTGAGCCTTTATAATCATTGTGCGCTCACGTTTTTCCTGTTGATTGGTTTAGTGCATATCATGGTGGGTATTGTTTTGCCATTTTGCTTCTCCCATCAAAATAGAAAATCTTCCAAAGGTTAACTATTCAAAATGTTGACCTTTCATAAACAAGTTTTCCAAGGTATGATATTTCTTAAATTTATTTATTATTTCCCTCTAGTGCAATGAATGGAATGAATTCACTTGAAGTACCTCATGAAATGGTCAGCGTTGCATACATCAAAATTGAGGCCTTTTGAGCCACTCTCTTGCTCGGGCCAGCTTTCACCTCTTGGAAGTGTACTTTCTCTACTTTTACTCTCAATAAACTTTACTGCTTGCCTTTCAAAAAAAAAAATCAAAATTTAGCTTTCTTTGAACTGCTAAAATACTTTTGACCATTATATCCTGAGAATTTGAAAACTTACCAAGATTAAAAATTTTTTTGTTTAAAGAACTTCCAACTTTTGAGGAAAATTTAGCTTTCCAAATAACTAAAATAAACATGAAATAAATTTCTAACCAATATGCTTCCCCTGAGAAGTGAAATACTTTTTTAAGCCTCATACCTGTAATCTGCACAAAAAATTCTAAAATTCAGAGCAGGTTGCCCACTTTGCATAATTTACTGTAAGTTCTATAAAGAACATAAGTAATCTGTTTTGGGTTTCTGGCTGTTACCCCAGACTTTTTCAAGAGGAAAATATTAACTCATCACATTTTTGTTGTGCAAAATCAACCTGTTTTATCACAGTTTCAGTCCCAGGGGTGTGCCCTTATTTGCCAATGTGGAGACAGGTTCACTAGCTTTGGGGGAAGCAGCAGATGTTCCGTCCTTCGTCCACTCAGCACCTGTTAATCACTGGATGCCAGTTCTGTGCTGAGCCAGGCACTGAGGACCCCACAATAACTGGTCACCTTTCACCCCCCACAGAACGGATGTTCTAGGGGGGAGACAGAATGGAGCCCAACAACCCTCCCCGCTTAGTGGGTCTTAGTGTTTTTCAGTTTAGTTTTGGCTTTTTGTTTGTTTGGGTTTTGTTTTGTTTTTATTTTACATTTCCCCCTCACACACACATACACACCATCCCTGGAATAATGAGGCATGTCTTATTCAATGTTATGCAATGGACTTATACAAAAATTCACTTAGTGTCAGCCACACAATTTTTTTTAATGCAGTAAATTCACCTGTAAATTGTGTAAAATTTGACAAAAAAGTATATTTACTACACTGTAAATACATGTGATGATATATTGTATTATTTTGCTTTTTTGTAAAGCAGTTAGTTGCTGTACATGGGTAACAAACAAAATTTGATTATCGTGTTAGTATTGTTTCTTCCTGCGACTGCGTTACATCGTTTAAAGAAAATGCTATGTATTGTAAACTTACATTGTGTATAACTTCTTCTCCTTTCCATCCAAACCTAAACTTCGGCAGTTCCCTTGTCTACAACCTTGTTAATATTGTAAGCAGTAGTGCACCAGCAGGAAAAATACTGCCCAACAGACAAAATTAATCATTGTAGGGGACAACTGTAGAAATCTATTTCAAATCATTGTTCCTGCCCCATTTTCCTCCCTGTGTATGTACTCTCCCCCTCCCCCTTTTTTTAAAGTAAAATGTAAATTCAATCTGCTGTAAAATGTGGGATGGGAGCCTTATAAGGAAATGCAGACCCAAAGAAACATTTAAACCTGTGTGTTTCTATGCTAGGTTTCATGAAGAGTGGGTAGTCATTTAGAACTATGACAAGTCAAAAAGTATGAGGTAAGTGTAGTAAAACGGAGGAACTTAGCAAGGCGTTTTTTTTCCCCTTTGTCTTGTCTTTGAAGATGAGGATGCTCCTTTCCTCTGGACCCCACTCACAGGAGGGTTTTTTGTTCTGTTTCAGTGGAGAAGAGCAGGAGAAAAGCTAGAGTGACTTTCCTGTCTCTGCCTTTTTTTAGACTCCTTCCACTTAAAATATTCAGTATGCCAAGGTACTGTATTTTGGGGTTATGTGTCCTGAACCTGATCAAATGCTTTTTTAGGGCCTGCCAAGTTCAGGGGTGACTTTTATACTCTGATAGGCTGACTTGACTTCTTTTTAAATGAGCAGGGAGATGCCAAGATAACTTAATAAGTTGAGGGCTTGCCTTGCAACCACAAGGTCCAGGGATTGAATCCTGGCTCAGTCCATGCAAACCCTTAAATGCTGAATTGTGTTACAACTGGTAACCACTGGAATGGCAGTGAAGGTTCTCCATTCCCATGCCCACATCCACCTGTGTGGAACAAAACCATGTCACAACTCCCCCCTTTCTCTCTCTTACCTTCTCTCAAACAAAATAAATTTTTAAAAAAATGAGCAGTCAGTCAGGCTGGTTACCCTGGGATCAAGCAGTCAGGGCATGTTAGGGCCCCAGTATTATCAGCAGCTCCCACTGAGGAATTTTCTATGATGTGTAAACTAAAAACTGCTTTCCCTGGCTCAGTGGCTGCAAGTGTTACTATCTTGTTTATCCCATTATGTGGGCTACTCCCAGATGGAGAATTGGGCCTAGATTTTGTGGGCAGAACAGAGCTAACCCTTAAGAGGTGACAATGTCTGGCAAAAGACCATGAAATAAATATCTGCAGGTCAGAGACAAGAGCTGGTCTGTCTATGGGAAGGCTGAGGAAAAAGGTACCTCCCTCAGTGGACTAGTTAGTACTCTGTGGACTCATCCCACACCTCCTAGAACAAAGCACACTCTAGGGATGGGATCCTAGTTGGGAGAGAGTAGGTTTAAAATGTAGGTGGTTTTCCTGGTGCCCAGGCTTAAAAACCCCTGGAGTAGAGAACTGAAAACCAAGTACTACAAAGAGCTGCTTCTCCCTGGGGCCTAAAGTATCATAGTTAACACTAGGGCTGCCTTTGGGGTAATGACCTTGCATCCCTAGATCGCTCCTTGAGGATGTGGGCCATCTTGTTGATCTATGGGGCCCCTGTGCCCATTCCCTGCCTGCAGAGTTTTGCTTTCTCGGACACCCTCCAGGTAGTGGGGATTTTGAACTGCCTGACCAGAAATGTTAATTTCCATAGGGAGTGAAGTGCAGGAAGTACTGGAAGAATAGACAAACCTGCAGTCAGGAGGTAGCTTTGCAGTGTTCCTCCACTTCCACCAGTGCAAACCCCCAACAGTGGCAGGATCTTCCTGCATGTACCCTCACACCTAATTCTCCTTGGGTCAGTAAAATGTGTCAGCCAGATCACTGTAGGTCAGAACAGCCTCTGGCACAGCTGCATCTGAGTTTTCAAGGGCAATTAATTGCCTCAGGTGATCTGCCAGGCAGCCTGTCTTCATTAGAAACAATCTTCACACTGTAGTCAGTTCCACTTAAGGCCCTTTTAGCTACCAATTTAAAAGAAGTCCTTTTGAATGTTAATTTGAGGCCATACTACAGCAACATGTTCCCTGCTGACTTGAAACTCTCCCATTTTTTTATTTATTACTATTTTTTTTAAGGTACTGGCTAATTGGAATGCTGGGATAGATCAGCAGGTTGAGCACTTGCCTTGCAATTGTGAGGTCCAGGGATGGAATCCTGGCTCTGGCCTGTGCAAACCCATATGCTGAATAGCTGGGAACTCTGGCAAGCGCTTCACCTGCACATGGGATTGTAAGTTACCCCATGCCCAGGTCCGCCTGGTGCTCACCCACCTCTTGGGATCCCTTAGATACCTCTTTGGATGCCGAAGAGGAAATCCAGAGCATGTAGAAGGGGATCTACTGGACATGTAATGCGAGCTCCATGCTGCAAGCTCATCCAATTCTAGCAAAAACAGAAAACAGAACAAAACCTGCCACAGGAAGCTGCCCCTGCTAATTTGACACCACCGAAGGGGCAGCTGTTTACCTCTTCAGAGGGTATACTGCTGCTGAATGGATCCAGCAGGGCAATCACTTTTGACAGAAAGCTAGGGGAAGTTTTCTGGGATGGATGCCCCGTTAGGGCATAACAGGGTGGAAGGAAGCATTCCAAACGCAACCATCAATGAGGACACGGTTTCACTCCTCACATGGTTAATAACTGCATGCAAGGCAGCCTGGCCTCACAAGAGGGACATACTCATGCTTCCCATTAGGTGGCAGACAACGAGACTGGAAGAATTGCAGGATATTCTTCCAAGTCTGGGAATGAGACATGCTATCTATTCTCAGAACTTCACAGGGCCTGATAATAAAATTATACAACAGGAATCGAGGATGTCATTTTACAGTCAGCCCCTAACCAACAGTATGGTACCTTAGTTTCCATCTTGAGTCCCCCTGGTAGGGCAAGCAATCTCCCGTGTTGCAAACGTAGGAAAAACTGAACAAATACACCACCAGGGGATCAGGAAGAGTGAACAGAAGGGAAAGATAACCAAATGTGGTTTTAGTAAAATTGTGGCAGAAGCTACTTAAAACGTTCCTGCAATTTACCAACCAGAGATCGTCCCCTGCAAGGAAGGGAAAAATCAGCCCACAGCACCACCTATGGAGGAGAGAGGTTGGGGGAGCCACAACCTCTGCTATAAGATGGGAGCCAATGGGGAAGCCGAGATGGCTCAGTGGGTTAAACGCTCACTTTGCAGCCCCAGGGACCGAGGATCGGATCCCGGCCCTGGCCGTGCTGACCCATATGCTGAACTGGGGAGTGCCCCCATTTCAGTTCTCACCGGGGTGAGACCCTGGCCCGGTTCCTGCCCTGTGCAGCCCCACCCACCTGTGGAATGAAACTGTGGAAAAACTAATGATGTGCAACTATGGAGACTGTTCTGGGCCCTCCCCCTTCTCTCTGTCTCTGTATCTCTCTCTCTCTCTCTCTCTCTCTCTCTTTCTCTCTCTCTCTCTCTCTCACTCTCTCTCTCTCTCTCTCTCAAAAGCAATAAAAATAAATCTTTAAAAAAGATGGGAGCCAAAGCCCAGACTCCAGGTCAGGAAAAACACCAAGGACCAGAGGCCTCATGTAGAACTGGCCATCCACTGGTCAGTCTTCAAGAATAAGCTGGAGATCTTGGCTCTTACTGGTACCGGAGCTGAATGCACTTTGATACATGGCAATCCCAACCATTTCCAGGGCCCCATTCTGGCCATGGATGGTTGTGGAGGAAGCACTGTTGGGGCTAAACACCTTTAGTCTTACAAACTGGCCAACTATACATGTGTAGTGCACATCTCACCCGCATTCATATACATCGTGGGCATGGACATATACTTACCACGGCCACAGGGAATTCAGATTGCCACGTGGAGTAGTGAAGGCCACCTCCCGAGGACCAGCCAGATTGTGTCAGGTGAGACATCTCCATGTCCTATAACAATCGCCTGGCTATATCGCCTGCTGGGGAAAAAAAGAAACTACACAGCGCTCACTTTTGCCAACTTTATCGTCTGCTGGGGAAAAAAAGAAACTACACAGAAGTTGGCAAAAGTGAGCGTTGTTCACCCAACCCACAGTGCCTTCAACAGGCCTGTGTGGCCTGTGTGAAAACCCCGTGACACTTGGAGGATGACTATAGGTTACTGTGAATTAAATAACATCACCCCCCATCTGTATGCAGCTGAACCTAATATTGCTTCCTCTTTAGATGACATTGGACGAGCCCTGGGAACATTGCATTTTGTCATAGGTCCAGCTAATACTTTTTTCAGCACAGCTATTGACCCCATTAGTCAAGATGGATTTGCCTTCACATGGGAAGGGCAACAGTAGACACTGACTGTCCTTGCCCAGTGTTACCTGCACAGCCCCATGATCTGCCATGGCCTCGTGGCAAGAGGTCTGCAGCTACAGGCAGAGCCTGTGTCAGTGCACCTGTTTTCCTACAGAGAGGACACAATGCTAACCTGAGAGTCTCTTTCAGAGCCAGAGCAGGCAGCTGGAATGCTGATTCCCCGCCGGGCGCAACGAGGATGGGCAGCGAGCTGTCCCCAAGTTCAAGGTCCTGTGTTCTCTGTCAGATTTTTAGGGGTTCTGTGGATGGGTGAGAACACCTGTTGGTTTTTCAGTTACGGTCTTTTGTTGGACCTCCTGGGCTATTGGTGACCCTTCATCCCCGACTTGGCTCAAGTCCTTAGGTCATTATGCAGGCTGGTTAAGAAGGGGTCGCATTGGGGTTGGAAAGCCCAAAATACTGAGGCAATCATCCTAGCAAAACGGGCAGTCCAGTAAGTACAGGTTGGGCCTGATTCCATCTGACGTGCCCTGTGACTTGGATGTGACTACTGTGACAGAGAGCTGGCTGGGTCCCATGACAACAGAAAAATGGACAGTGTGTACCTCTTGGCTTCTGGTTGCAGTTCGGGAAAGGAGCTGAACAGCAGTATGGCTTCATCGAAAACCAGCTCTGTGTGGTATACCATGTCCCCATCAGTGTGAACCATCTGCCAGTATGGTCCCCTGTCACCGTAAAGACGTCCCTCCTGATTGCTGGGAAGATCCAGGGCACACTGGAAGGCACATGCAGGTGCGGCACAGGCACTGGCTCTAAATGGCATGCTTCCTTACGGCAGCACCGCATCCTCACTGAGGAGAGGCATGCTGTCCTGCGACCCATGACCTAGCTCACTACAGACCTCTCTGCTGCCTCCCCCGATATGGACATACAACCATCCCCCATGAAGGAAGGACAGGAGACAGTCCATCCAGATGCCTGGTGCACAGATGGCTCTGCAGCAGGCTGCCCCACCCCAATGGACGGCATTGCTGTACCTCCCGATAACGTGGTGGGATCCCGCAACGGAGCAAAGCAGCCGATGGGCGGAACGATGGGCAGCACGGGGTGATTGTCTTAGAAGCATCCAATGTCACCCTGTGGACAGACAACTGGGTGGTCTTCAAGGACTTTATGGCTCCCCGCCCAGGCTGCAACTGACTGGATGGTTACAAAGGGACTACTGTGGGAAAGGACTTATGTCAAGACTGTCACAGTGTACCGTGTCCCAGCTCATGCCAGGTTGGACATGGAAATCATGAGGCAGACAGCCTCACCCATCTGTGCTGGGCCCAACTAACACCACAAGAAGAAATAGCACAATAGCTGCACAACACAACCTTGATGTGTCAACGGAAGACCCCCAAAGCTGTTTGTCAACAGTGTCCTGCATATAGTCAACAATGCCCTGAACAACAAGGGCAACACATGGGGTACAGTGGCAGAAAACACGAACCTATTCGTTGCTGGCAGGTCAACTACTTAGGACTACGTCCCCAGTCGGAGGGCTGCAAATATGCCCTGACTTGTGTGGACACGGTCCCTGGCCCCCCACAGGCCTTCCCGAGTATACGGGCCACACAGCACAACACCATCCAGAGACTTGAAAGCCGAGGCATGGCTTACAAGTTCCCATCACACGTTGACAGTGACAATGGGGCAAGCTTTTCTGAGGTTCTTACCCAGATTTGGGCCAAATGACATGGTCTGGTCATTTCATTACTCTACAGTCCAGCTGCTGGCAGTAGTCAAGTGAAGCAATGGATGGGAAAAGAACAATGCCTTCGGAGATGGCTCCCTGCAGGTGTGGGACTGCGTGGCCCACCAGGCCCTCAGGACCATCAGTGACTTCTCTTAAAGAGAAAGGCCCTGACAGGTGGACCCTACCAGTCCATCTGCATTCAAGTGACTGCTCCACGAAGTCTCATGTGCACCCAAAACAACCTCTTCTGCCACGGCCACAAGACCTACCCACAGGGACACACAGTTATTAGGAGCCAGTCAGGAGCCTGAACGAAAAGGTTTCTGGGGGCCTGGATGGCAAGGCCTCAGCCTCCCCTTCACCTCCCCTTGTGCTTATCTATAGAAAAGAATGTGTCGGGGAAGCTCAGTGGGTTAAGTGCTCACTTTGCAGCACCAGGGACCGGGGATCGAATCCCAGGCCAGGCCCGTGCGGACTCACATGCTGAACTGGGGAGTGCCCCCAGTTCAGTTCTCTCTCTGTCTCTGTATCTCTATCTCTTATTTCTCTCTCCCTCCCTCTCTCTCTCTCTCTGTCTCTTTCTGTCAAAAACAATAAAAAAAGAAAAGAAAAGAAAAGAATGTGTATGTGCAGCTTTGCATTCCGGCCAGACCAGTTGATTGGTTACTAGGCCTGGGGTTAAAAAGATATGTATGGGGAAGGGTCTGCTTGTTCCTGTTATGCTAATGAATAACCCACCCTGTACTTAACCCACAATGTCTCTTAATCTCTTCCCTATTCTTCATTATATGCTTTGATGATTGTTATCCTATCAATGTAAATGAATAAAAACCAGCAGTGATGAGAGCTCTTTGCTAGAGTCCTGGAAGAGGGCTAGCCCTCTGCTCAGCTTGATTTTTCAAGACATTCCTGGTGCCAGGGTCGTCTCTGCATCTCTCAGATTCGCAACACACAGTCTCTTGGTCATGGCGCTGGCAAATCAGGCCTTGGTGGTGGGGAGTCTTAGCCCCATGGGTATTGGTATAGAATAGGGACTAGTAATGTCCCCAACCTTTGTCTTTAAAACCCTTCCCACATCACTGTTCAGAACCCTAGGCCCCTGATAAAGCAGGGCTCCCTATGCATAATTCCTTTTCTAGTTCATTATCCCCCTCAATCCCTCCTGGTGTGTGGCACTTGGGTATTGTTGCTTTCCTCCGGGGTCTTTTCTTTGCCTCTATTATGGTTGCAGTATCTGGTTACAGTGTACATCTTTAACTGGCAAGAGGCAACAGTCAGGAAGCTATGACTACTGGGGGGTCAGGTTAGAGACTGGGCCACCAGCAGATGAGCTGGCCAGCAGTCAGGGTCTCCCAGCTTGTTGGGACGCTGTGCACATAAGAGCAGGCTTGAGGGCCTTCCAGCTGATTTCTCCATGGAATGCTCTTTGTTTTGCTCACCTATATAACCTTGATTTTCCTCTGCCCCTCCAGCCACTTGCCACTGGACAGTCTCCTCGGTCAGCAGTTTCCATCAACCTGTATCCTGCACTCAGCCACCTGGCGGGTGCTTTCGGCTTGCAGCTTCTCAAGCACAAATCTCGGGACATCTTGGACTCAGTCTGAACTGGTCAGAAGTTCAGAGAGCGTTGCCCAACTTAAACATGTTTAAGGGAAGAAAATGTCCACAGATGTAACCGCAGCTGACATATTCATTTGTTCAAAGAAACCCTTTCAGTTAGTTATAATTGTATCAAGCCCTACAACAGATGCAAGAAGGAGGGAGGGAGGGAAGGAGGGAGGGAGGGAGGGAGGAAGGGAGGAGAAAGGAACAGAGAAAGAAAGAGGGAGAGGAAGGGAGAGAGAGAGAAGGAAAGAGAAAGAGAAGAGAGAAATGCTTGGCCATAATTTAGTGGGGGAAAGCAGCCATCTAACTACTGACCACAGTGTCTCAAGGTGTGGACTGGGTTCTCTTTGATGGTTGCACAGTGACTGGTAGGATTGGCAGGAGTTGGATCTTGAAAAATGACCAAGAACTTCCCTGATGGAGATACATCCATTGAGCAGTTAAAAATCCAGTTGCAGAGTCTTGAATGTATAGGAGGTAACTGAGGCTGGGGGTGACATGGCCCAGAATGCACGTGTAACAGATGTGTCTGGGCAGAAAGCACACCATGAAGGAGACTGGCTCATTCTGTTCTTACTTTCCTCCACTGTTTTGCCCCACCTTGGGGAATGTACTCTAATTTTCTTCATTTCAAAGTTCCATAAAGACATGCCTTAGTCCCAGACCAGAAAACATAAGAGGGCTTTCTGTCATTGAGGCTGGCCTAAAGTCAAAGCAGGATGAGAAACTGATAGCGAGGAATGCTTTCTTACTAACTTGGTCATTTGGGGATGGAAGTCAGAAAGGAATTGGGTGACCTCCAATTTAAGCAAAAATACTACCACTACCACCCATACTCATATCAAGGATTCTACAAATTTCATTAAGAATATACTGGGTCTTTTTGAGTTAGTATCATTTAATCATTCACCCAGCAAACATTTATTAGCTCCCTTGTTTTCACAGATGAACTCCAGTATCCGTACCTCTTGGAAATCCTTTCTGATCAACTACCAGCTGTGCTGTGAGCCTTAGTCTTGGTCCTGTAACAGCTTCTTGTTACATTGTGATTATAAACCACTCTCATCTCTCTGTTATACACTGGGCCCCCAGATACATGTGCCAGGCTTTGTCCAAAATGCTCAATACATAAAACTGCTCAATAACACTTAAGGCTGTATGGTTATCGGGGACTATATAAACATATTTAATAGAAGGAAGACCCATGTACAATAGCAACTCATGCAAAATCCCTACCCAGTTGGAGATGACCCATGTAAAGACCTATTGAAAAAGTCTAGTCCAAACTGTAAGATTTCACATATCAGTAAAATTTCCAAAATATATTTTGTCAACTTGAGCACTTAGAAAAAAAGAAGGGGGAAAAAAAAAGAGTAAGTCTCTTTTTTAATAGAGAGGCCATTTCAACCCCAAAAGAGCTGAGAGGGAGGGACCTGCAGGGTAAAACAGTTCTTTATAAGGAATTCATTTTGCTTTACAAGAGTCACTTGTGCAATCCTGATTTGCCTGCTGCTGCTGCTGAGTCAGTTGCAGGGCTGCTCAGCAGACGGGTGTGTGAGAGGCCAGCAGGAGGAGCCCCGTAAATGGAGACAGACCACAGTCCTGGATGGGGAGCCTGAATAGTGTTGAGTTCCAGTTCTTCTCAAATGAATATGATGATTTAACACAATTTCAGTCAGTGTGTCCAAACAGTGTGTTTGAAAGACAGTGTGTCCAAGCAAAACGATTCCAGGGCACGGTTTGTAGAATAAATGAGAATGCATGGCTAAGGAAAATCTATCAAGAGTGTAGTTGGAAATGAAACTGATCATGGGAGTCAGTCTAGATGAGTAGAATGAAACAGGCTAAAAGATGCACGTTATGCTATGGTTTCTTTTCATCAAGCACTAGTAATGCCCAAACCTCAGTGGCTTAAAAGCCACGAAAGCTGCTTATTGAACCTGCTGCAGGTCCAGCTCTGGTTGGCAGGAGGCTCTGCTCAGCCTGTGCTCACAGCGCCAGAATGACTGAGCCCAGCGCTGGGTCGTGGGAAGCTGTGGCCACTGCCGCACGGAGGCTGCTGGATACTTGAAATGAGATTACTGATGCCGAGGAACCAAGTTTTCAAATTTAATTCCATTTAAATCAAATCTTAGTAATTACACGTGGCTAGTGACTACCAGATTGAACAGCCCAGCATCCGGAGAGCTTTGCGTTAGCCATTAAAGGACTGAGGCTGGATGTGCAGTCACTTCACTTCCACTCACAGTCACTGCCAGAACTTGTCACACAGCGCCACAAATCACAAGGGTCCGAAAGAGCTCTTCTCTTGTTGCAGGAAGTGACACCCCACGAGGATACCAGATGCTCAGACAACTCTTTAGATAGAGGAAGGAGGTTTTATTAGTCAGTGGAGCACGCAGGGTTAGCAGCACCTAACACACACTCCCAGTGGGAAAGTTTCTCACGGGTTTTATACATTATTAGTGTCCACGTGAACTGTGTCTAAGATCCTCCTCAAGGTGGGGAGGGGGAATCTCAGTAGGAATGTAGGAGTTTTGGATAAACTTTGTCAAGTTTCCTGACAAATCCTGTTAGCTCTTTAAATTTACGAAGGTCTCCCGTGGCAGGAGGCCAGTCATTGATGTACAGAGTGTAGTTAAGGGGCCTCTGGAGTGAGCTATTGTAAAATTCTTCCCTTCCTGTTATTGAGAATCTCCAGGTGGCCTTTTTCTTTTGTTATCTGAAAACTCTTCCCCTCTCACTGTATCCACAAGGAGGACTGGAAACTGGTCCAGAACATGAATGGCTCCTACAGTGGGGAAGGACTTGTAAGCCTAAAGCAGTGGGAGAAATGCTAAGGATGACGTGTTGACTACATAGAGATTAAAATGTCCTACTGTCCAAATGAAAAAAAGTTTTTAAAGGCCCCCAGCTCACAGGGGCACACCTCCCGTATGGGAGCCCCCCTGCCCAGTTCCCGCCCACCCATGTGCAACAAAACCAAGTCAAAAACTGATACCATGCAACTATGGAGACTGCTCTGGGCCCCACCTCTTCTCTCTATCTCTGTCAAAAACAATAAAATAAATCTTAAAAAATAAAAAAATAAAAAAATAAAATTTAAAGGCCAACAACAGGGAATCAATTTAAGAAAAGAAACAAGTAGGAAAAAAATGAGCAAAGGATATAAATGGCTAATCCACAGAAAGAAACTATTATACTAATCGCTCATTACTATCTGATGGAAAAGGTCATTACTAGGCTGACCATATTTCCTTGAGGCAAAAACAGGATATTGGGATGGCAAAAATGGGACAAGGTTATATAATACTCCATATTCATGAACAAGTAAGATGATAAGAGTTGTATTACATGAACATGCTGAGCTAACAATTAGTGACAGAACTCATACAGAAATTTAGGTAGATGTAGTAGAGGGGGGCTGAATTTCACCACTATCGTGCTATAAATATTTCTGAGGAAGTCTTACACAGAAAATTTTGGTCTTCCAACACCTTATCATAAAACTGCTCACATTCCATGACACAATTTTGTTTTATTATACAACTAACATAGCCCTCATTCTTTCAACACTTAATCTAGATTTCTCCTTTGACCACATACTGTTTATAACAGTCAATATTCTCTTCATAGGGAAAGCCGGGACGGCTCAGCGGGTTGAGCGCTCGCTTTGAGGCCATGAGGACCGAGGATCGAATCCCGGCTCCGGCCCAGGCAGGACCCAC
>PVKE010039120.1:0-15152 GCA_004027555.1 Craseonycteris thonglongyai
GAGAGAGAGAGAGAGAGAGAGAGAGAGAGAGAGAGAGAAAGAGAGAGAGAGAGAGAAAGAAAGAAAGAAACTGTGGAATAGAGAGAAGGGGGGAGGGCCCAGAGCAGTCTGCATAGTTGTACATCATTAGTTGTGACATGGTTTCATTCCACACAGGTGGATATGAGACTGCATGGGGTGGGAACTGAACCGGGGCCTTCTGCATGGGAGGCTTACTATTCTTAAAGTAATAGACAAGATTGAAAATACCTACAAAGGAAGAAAACTATCAAATGATCTATCAGGTTTGAAAAAGGGATCAGGTACAACTTCTTGACATGAGCAATTCAATAATTGTAATTATAAACCCAGTAGATCAAAGAGAATAAATGAACTGGAAGACAGAGCTGAATATACTGATTTCATCTTATAGAACCAAATAGATGAATAAATTGTAAGACTTACTAAGAATCAGGGAGGATAGACTGAGAAGAATTACTAATTGGGATTGTAGGAGAGGAAAGAGATATGGACAGAGTCAGTATATGATGAAATAATGACTGAGAATTTTACAGAATGGATGAGACACCCATTCTGCCAAAGAAAAAAAGAAATACAACAGCCCACATTTTGATAATGTAGTGGCTCATGAACCAAAGGAGAAAATGAAGAGTAAGGCTAAAATGAAAGTAACTTTTAATAGAAAAAACAAGATTTAGAAACAATTAAAAAAGAGATAAGAATGGAGACAAAAAGAACCCAGGACAGGTAGGGAAATAGCACAGTGTCAGATTATAGATTTAAACTAAAAAATGTCATCATTCTTATTAAATGTAATTTACTATCTAAAACATAAACATATCGTACCAGATTTTTAAAATCCAACTATTTAAAAAAAGTGGTATTATATTACTGTTATGTAAAATAGACATTAACTCAAAAAGAGAGAAATTTATCATCACTTCACAATTATAAAACTTTAATTCAGCTTAAATGTAGGACGTTTTAAACTTTGTATCATATTAACATAATCACAAAAAATATATAAAACAAAAATTGACAGAACTACAAGAAATGGCCAAATCTATAATCATAGAGAATTTTAGCACATCGTCTCAGTAATTGACAGCTAAGTAGACAAAAATCAATAAGGGTTAGAATTAGAATGTTGAGCAAAATCAGAAATGTGGTTTATGACTATAAATGAAACACTGCAACCTGTTAATACATACTTGACTTAAATTTTCACACATTGGCCATATCTGAGGCCTTAAAGTAAGTGAAATTATACGAGTATACAGGAGCTGTCTGGAAAAACATCCAGCCATAAATGCCTCTATTTTTCATACTACACGGCTGGATACTTTCTGGACAGCCCTCATATAGCAAGTAGGTCTGACCATAATTCAGTTAAACTAGAAATATGAATGAAAAGATAAATAGAAAATCTGCATATATTTCAAAATGTAGGCCAAAAAAAGAAAAAAAGGAAAATAGAAAATGTTTTGAAATGAATGAGAATGAAAGTACTACAAATCAAAACTTGGATGTAGCTAATGTGTTTACGGAGACATCTATAACTTTTTATACATGAAAAAATAAGAAAATGGGGAATGCCGGGATGGCTCAGTGGGTTGAGTGCTCACTTTGCATCTCTGGGGCCTGGGGATCGAATTCTGGCCTTGGCCTGTGTAGACCCATATGCTGAACTGGGGTGTGCCCCCAGTTCAGTTCTTGCCAAGGACCATGTGGGAGGCCCCCAGCCTTGTTCTTGCCCTGTACGGCCCCACACCCACCTGTGGAGTGAAACTATATTGAAAACTAATGATGTACATGGAGACTGCTCTGGGCCCTCCCCCTTCTCTCTGTCTCTCTCTGTCTGTCCTTTTCTCTGTCAATAAAACAATAAAAATAAATCTTAAAAAAAGAAGAAAATGATCTAAGTAAGCATCTCTCTCCAGAAGGTACAAAAGATAAAATAAAGTTAAACCAACCAGAAGGAAGTAGCAATGAGAAAGAATTAATGAAATAGGAAACTAATATACAGTAGAGCAGTTCAACAAAGATAAAAGTTCATTCTTACAAAAGATGAATAATGTTGACAAATATCAAGCAAAATTCACCCCCAAAAAAGCACAAATAATTAATATTAAGAATATAAAATGAGACACAGATGTGGTCAACATTTAAAAAAATAATTGACTATTATATTGTGCTAAGTAAAAATAAATCAGTATCATAGCTATTCATCAAAAATACCTAAAGGATGCGGCTGAAGGGGTACAATACCACATATGCATAGAAGACTTATTTTTTACATCTCAACATGGCAATAATTTTGCAAGTTCTGAGAACATAAATAAATTTTTAGGAAAATATAACTTATCAACACTGAACCAAGAGGAGAACCATGAACCTAATAAATAAGATATCTACAAAAAGCTTATAGCAAACATCAAACTAAATACACTTAAATCTTTCACTTTGAGATTAGAAAAAGCAGGATGTCTGTTTTCATTTCTTCTCTTTAGCACTGTGTGGGAGGTCCCATCCTGTGCACAAATTCAAGAAAAGTAAAGCAGAAGATATAAAGATTGGGAAGAAAGGGACAAAAACTGTGATTCATAGGTAATATGCTTATATATGTATAAAAAATATTTTTGATCTACTATGTGTTACTAGAATTAGGTAAGGTTGCTGGGGACAAAGTCAGTTTACAGTTCTGTATACCAGCAACAAACAAAAAAAATGAACTTTAAGAGACACCATTGATAATAGGGTAAAAACTGTGAAGAACCAAAAAATAACTCTTTCCAAAAGCATTTTAAGACCCTACAGAGTATTAATAATATTTTTCCTTACCAGGATACTTGTATTTTTCTGTGTACGTGTGGTTCTTATAATCATATAACCATATACATGAGCGACTCTTGTCCTAATGTCATAGTTAAGTAGAACTTCATTCGGTTGATGCACAGCTGTTTGCTTGGATACAGTGCAGAAGCAGCTGATCATGCTTTCTCAGAGCCTGATGTCTACTGCAATAAGAATTCTGTCACGGACTAGCACATCTTGAGTGTTCATGTCCATTTTGAGAAGTCAAGATTCTTGATTCCTACCTTGTAGGCACATTGTCTTCATAAATGAGGTGAAGCCTATAGGCTTCTTGTAAGCTCTCAGAAGATTTAGGTATATTTAAGTACCTACTTTCCCAAAAGCTGCTATTTTGGAGAAATACAAAAACATGTCAATTCTTTCTTTTTTTCTTCTTAAGCATAGAAATTGAATCTGAAATGGCCCATGAATAAGTAAAGGCTTATAATAAGATACATTTCTATTTTTAGTGTTTAAATCTTTCTTTAAAATGAGTAGCCTTGTTTCTTTAAAGTAGGAAATAAGTTATTTTCATCTTCTTACAGCATTAAATAAATTATTTCAGAATACATCTTTTAGTTACAGCATTTCTCTCAATTTCTCTGGGTAAAAAAATAATTGGAAATTATACTCAAAATTTAATTCAGGTGATCAGAATACCCTCATCTCCAGACATTTAGAAATGTTAAAGGGAATAAGCATGCTTTAGAAAGCTTAGTTGAGCTTACAAGGTTGCAAGAGATTGCCAGAGACCAAAAACCAAGGGTGAGAGGAGTGACTGGGACCCTGGAGTAAACTGACCTTGGTGTGTGTGTGGGACATAGTTAGCTAGTATCTTTTGGGATCTTTAGCTTTAATGTCCAGGTGGGGACAGGGTTTTTTTTAAGGTAGGGAGTCAGACCTGAGCCTCCACTCATACATCCAAGTAAACCCTGCCCCTTGAACATCCACACCCTCAATGAAAGGATAGACTAGAGGCAAGAGGTGGTGACATGTGGAGTTATCAATTTTATCCTGAGGCAGGGGAGGCCAAGTCTCCTGAGAATTTGTAATAGCAGGTCCATGCTTGTAAAAAATATTAGTCCTTGGATGCAGATTTCTCTGATGTTCAGGTTGAAACAAAGTTAAAACCCCTCTAGAGACAACCCCACAACTCAGCCCAGACAGGATTGCCACTGTTAAAATCTCACCAAATATATGATATAGAATCACCATTAAAGACATAAAAGTAGGTACCGTAATGAAAAACATTAATGGCAAACATACACTAGAAAAATAACGAGACTGACTTAAAAAAAACCCACAACAAATAGAGTAAGTTAAAGACTGATTATAGAGCTGGTTAGATTCTGCTGAAGAAACAATTGGTAAAGTGGAACATATGTCTTAAGAAGTTTTCCTAAATGGTACTACAACTCTTTGTTAATTAGGAATTTATCACAAAGAAACAGAGAAAAGGAATTTCTCAAAGAACTAAGTGGCCACGGGTTTTCCAGAATTGGTGAAGAATATGACTCTTCAAACAAAGAAAGCACAATAAGCCTGAATAAGATAAATACAAATAAACATACACCAAAAACTATTTTGTTGATCCTTAGAACCCCAAACATGGACCTTAATAGTAATGAGATTTTTTTAAAAGGTGCTATAAATGAGTGACAACTTGACTGATAGCATGTTTCTCAATAGTTACTATCTCCTCACCCCCTCAAAAAAGCCAGAAGACAAAATATCTTCAGAGTGGTGAGAGAAGATAACTGTCAGCTTGGAATTCTATTTTCAGTTAATCCATTCAATTTCTTCAGGGCTTTAAGGACTGAGAGTTTATCAAGAAGAGATCCTTGCTAAAAAACCTAGTCAAGGATATACTTTGGGAAGACCTAAAAAGAAGGGAGTAAGATGCAAGAAGCAGTGATGAGCAAATAAATTAGCAAATATTTGGGTAATTTAAACATGAGCTGTCTGGAACAAAACAATGAGTAGTCCAAGTGTGAGAAAGGGGGTGGCATGTACCGAGATGGAAAAGGGGCTTAGCCTAGGTAGAAGGGCATCAGAAATCAGGCCTGCAGTTCTTCTACTGTTGGGAAAGTGGTGAGAAGCATTGCTGAAATGAGGTCAAATAGATGTGTGTGTATATTTTAGGAAAATATAAGGGTAAAATAATTTTAATTGTAATTTTAGTACTCACTAAAAAAATACAAATAGAATGTATAACTTCCAACCATAGAGGAAAAGGGGATAACACTCAAATAGTCTAACAGAAAGCAAAAAAGGAGAATAAGCAAAGAAAAAGTTTTGAAAATAGGACTCACAAAATAAGGATATAAATTAGTCTAGTATATATAGGAAATTACAATAGATGTTAATTAACTAAACCTACCAGTTAAAAAGACAAATTGCCTTAAAATAAAATCCAGGTATATGCTATTTTTAACAGTTCTACTTAAAATGCACAAACATAGAGAGGTTTCAAAGTAAAGAACAACAAATGATTATAGGCCAGTGTTAATACCCCAAAAGTTGGTATAGCTTTTAAAATAATCAAACTAGACTTTAACAACAACAAAAATATTGTTAGGGATAAAGAGGTTTACTGCATAACAAAGAGAAACATAGCAGGTACTTTTTCAGGAAGATGTAGCAATTCTGATCTCATGTTCACCTAATGAGTTGGACACTGAATAAAGCAGAGCTTGACAGATTTCCAGGAGAAATTGGTAAGTCCATGATCATGGTAGGAATTTTTAAAGCTTTCAATAACTGCTAGATAAAGTAGGCAGAAAACTAGTATGGTTCTATAGAAAACTAGTAAGCCCAAACTGGTTCTGTAGAAAATTATTAAGCTCAAATTAAGGCTACATGTAGAACCCTTCACTCCATAGAGTATATATATACTAAGAGAAACTGACCTCAATCTAGCAAAACATAATCTAAGTGTTTTTCAAACTATTGTGAGTCTCAAAATCAATTTTGTTGGTTGTTTAAAAACCTTTTAAAGTTTCTCGATGGCATGGAAAATACCAGTGTATCCCATGTACTAATATTGAGTTATTCCTTCATGAAAATTTTATTTATATGTGTATATACATACATATGCATATGCATACACACCCATGCATGCCTGTGTGTGTGTGCGTGTGTGTGTGTCCATCCATCCTGTGTCGCATAAAAGTTATTTTTCTGGATTATGGTTAAAAGTTTAAAAGCTTTGTTTTTTATCACACAGAACAGATTCTCTGATGACAGTCAGTGCAGTTAAATGAGGAATTGTCAAAAATAATTTAAGTACCTCGTGTTAGGAAAGTTAAGGACACTACCACCTCATGAGTCTCAGAGATCATATGGAAATTAGAAAATACAACTGAATAATAACGGAAGTACTGTGCATTACGGCCAAATCAGTACTTACCGTAAGGGAAATTTCTTGCCTTAAATATTTGCTATAAGAAGAAAGAATAGCTCTATAGGTTGAGTTCTTGCCTTGTAACCATGAGATCAGAGGTCCGGGGATCGAATCCCAGCCCCAGTCTGTGCAAACCCACATGCCGAACTGTGGCACAACTGTTAACTGCCAGGGTGGTGGCTAGGATTCTCATCTCCATGAGGGAGGCCCCCAGTTTGGTTCTACTCTGCGAGGCCCCACATCTACCTGTGTGGAATGAAACCATGTCACAACTAATGATGTACAAATATGGAGATTGCTCTGGGCCTTCCCACCTTTTCTCTCTCTCCCTCTGTCTCTCACCTTTTTTCAAACAATAAGATAAATCTTCAAATTAAAAAAAAAAAAAAGCCTGAAAATTATTAAATGTCCATGCCAAGAAGATAGAACAAAATAAATCAATAGAAGTTGGATGAGGGAATTGAGAATTGATTATATAGATTGGATCACAAACCCAAAAGCTGGTTCTGGAGTCATTGAAATTGAGTCAGCAATTTACAGTAACCAAGACATAGACACTTAAGTGTTTATTGGCAGATGAATGGATAAAGAAGTTGTGGTGTATACGTGGTGGGATATTATTCAACCATGAGAAGTACAAACTCCTGCTTTTGTGACAAAATGGATGAAACTTGAGGGCATTATACTAAGTGAAATAAGTCAGAGAAAGACAAATACTGTATGATCTTACTTATATGTAGAGTCTTCAAAAAACCTCAGCTCATAGAAAAAGATCAGATTTGTGTTTATCATAGGCAAGGTATAGGGGGAGAGTGAATTGGACAACTGGTACAAAAGGTACAAATTCTAGTTATATATAACTACTAGAGATGTAATGTACAACATGATGACTGTAATTAACACTGTTGTATGATACATATGAAAATCGTTAACAGTAAATTCTAAAAGTTCTCATAAGGAAAAAAATTTTTTTGTTTTTATCTATATGCAATGATGGATATAAACTGAATTTATGGTAATCATTTTATGAGATATGTAAATCAAGTCATTATGTTGTATACCTTAAAGTTATACAGTGTTTTATGTTAATTATATCTCAAAACTGAGGAAGAAGTTGAATTAGCAGTTTAAAAATTAGCTCTCCCCTTCTCCCCCCCCTCTAGGAACAGATCTTAAAACACTAGGTCCTGACAGTTTTACAGGCAAGCTCTTCCACCTCTATCAAGAACAGGGAGAAAGGTATGATCCTTAGCTCATTTTATGATACTCGAGTATCCTTGCTACCAAGACCACATAGTAACAGTCTGAGAATGACCTCTAACTCTCTTCACTTATGAGTACACATGCAAATCTTACATAAAAATGTGAACAAACCAAATCTAGTGATATATTAAAAGAGAAAAGACCCACCATCAAGAAGGGTTTTATATCATAGGAGTGATACATGAGTTAACATTAGAATATATGAGGACTGTCCAGAAAAAATCCAGCCATAAATGCCTCTATTTTTTATATTACATGGCTGGATATTTTCCGGATAGCCCTTGTATGTTATTGTAATTCAACCCATTTCAGATAAGAGAAAATGCCAGGTGATATCAGGTGATAAAGAAAAAGCATTTGTTAAAATTAAGTACCCAATTATTAAAAAGTAGAAAGGAAAGGAAAGGAAACTAGAATTATAAAATAGCTTAACATGAGAAAATACTACCAGAAATCTGTGGTCAACACAGACAGGATCTACTAGTGAAACTTTGGAAGTGGCAACTCAGGGATGACCAGGAAGCCTCTCTCCCACCCTGTTCAACACTGTTGCAAGAGTTCTGAGACAAAAAAGAAGAGCGAGATATAGTTTAGAAAACAAGAAAAACTACACTATTTTTTTCCAGATGTGATTTTTTTTTTTTTTAACATAGAGACTCCAAGAGAATGTAAAAATTCCTAGATTTGACATGAGTTTAGCATACTATCTGGGTAAATGACACATGTGCACAAAATGAACAACTTTGCTGGTTGTCTGTAGCTGGAAATAGAAAAGTAATTTACAAAAGATATCTTTTTTGTATATTTTAAAATAGCAATAATGTTAACAACAAAAGATGGGTAACACTTTTATGGGGAAGACCATAAAAAGCTATTTGCAAGTTTAAAAGAACATTTTAAATGAATGTAGAGCTATACCATACTATATTTATTGACAAGAAACTCCCATATTGTATGATGTCAGTTCTCCCTATGTTCATCTGTAAATTCAGTGATTCGAATGAAAATCCCAGTAGAATTTTTGGAGGGGAAACATAGACCAAAAATGGGGTGATGATGCAGGGCATGGATAAATACACTGGTGAACAGAGTGTGGAATCCAGTAACAGATCCAGACATATTTCAGACTTGATGGGATAGAGTTGGCCTTTAAATCTGAGGGTCATGTGTTGCGGGGAGAGATAGAGCAGTCAGGAAATGGTGCTGGGTAATTAAACTGATGGGGAAAAGATATGATTTCCTGTCATACTTGTATGTATGCCAAAGTAAATCCCAGGTGATTAAAAAAACTACCTACAAAAAGCATTATTGAGGTTTTTATAAGAAAATAACTTCTAAACAGTAAAATGACTTCTGTCACAATGATTGCTTCCCATCCCAATGGTTGGAAACTGGGTGGCTGAAGGTGAGGGATGTATGGGCCATTCTTTACTCTGTACGAACCATTTTGTTTCTTTTGAACTTTGACCCATGGGAAATATATTACCTATATCCAACATAAATGAGATAAATGAGTAATTATTGAAAGGATAGCAATACCTCTTTCCTTTTAAAAAAAAGGGAAGGATTCTCTTTATGACTGAAGTAGTAGCTGTGAAAGAAGAATAAGAAACCATAAAGGTAAATATTAATAAATTGGACTATATTAGTAGTAATTAATAGTCTACCGTATTTTCCAGCGTATAAGACGACCGGGCGTATAAGACGACCCCCTGATTTTACAGTTAAAACATAGGTTTAGGCCTATATTCGCTGTATAAGACTACAGCCTCGGAAGTGGGGGGTAGTCTTATACAGCGAATATAGGCCTAAACCTATGTTTTAACTGTAAAATTAGGGGGTCGTCTTATACACCCGGTCGTCTTATACGCCGGAAAATACGGTATATCAAAAACACTATAAATTGGTTGAAAGAGAAACCACACAGATTTTGACATGTCTAAAACAACAAATGATTAATAATCCAAAATACACAGAGGATACCTATATACAGGAAAAATAACCCGTGGAAAAATGGAGAAAGAATATGAGTGGTAACATAGTAAAGAAATCTGAAGGGCTAGTAAGCATGTAAGATTTAATGTCATGTTCATTTGGTTGGCACCATCTCTGAAGTTTGACCACAGGAGAAAATGTTGGCAGAGATGTTGAGGGAGGGAGGCCTTTGACGCACTGCCCCTTTGGGAAGGAGTTTGGCTGCATCTTCCTATCTGTGCCCACTTTGTGACCTGGCAGGTCCACTTCTAAGTATATCATAGAGAAGTCTGTACATGGGCACAGACAGCCTGGGAGACATGTCACATTGTGGCTTTGTGTGAATAGCATAACTTTTTAAATTCCCTAAGTGCCTGTCATAGGAGTATGTATCCATTCCATTTGTGGTCTAATTACATGACCACATGTAATTAAAATGAAGTAAAGGTATATGTATGTATACAAATCTCAAAAACTAAGGTTAATTTAAAAAAAAATATTGCCCAATGGTATTTGTAGTAGTGTTATTTATGTAGCACTCGCCAACACTCAGAGCCATGCTATATTTTGTTAGTGGAAACACACATTTGTAATGTAAGCATAAACACATGTGGAGGTAATAAGTGACACATTCTGAGTCCTAGCTCTCTCTGGAAGAAGAGGGAGAGAGGGAAGTAGAGGAAGGAGTGAGGTGGGGAGGAGAGAGAGAGAAAATAATTAAAAAAAAAAATCTGAAGTAAATGTGGTAAAATGTTTCCATATGATAAATTTTTATCAGAAGTAAGATGGTAGGTAAATGGATGGTCATGATATTTTATTTTTTGTCTTTTTGAACTATTTCATAATACTAAAAAAAACCTTAAGAGATGGTGATCCTGATACAACTCTATCTGCTAGGGTCTCCATTTCATTGTCCTTCTGTTTTAGTTTTATGCCTTCCTGGTAGGTCACTGTGTGACCAGTAAATGGATCTGGGGACTTGTTCTCTTGGCACCAACCCCTTCCCCCCATCTCAGAACTCTCCTGCCCATGTTTCTTGGACCAGTACAACTGGCCCACAGTGGAGCAGCTGGATAGTGATGAGATCTCGCCCCAGGTGTGCTGTTGAAGGTTCTTTCACAAGCCTGCCTAATCCCAATTGCCAGATTAGACTGACCTGGTCAAGCTGGACTAGATTGGTCAGACCACATGAGTTAGCAGATGTATGCTATGTTGAAGAATTTGGGTTTTCCACTTTTGTTTCCTTAATCCTTAACCCCTAGGAACAGAAGAAAGCCATTCTCTCAGGACCCTCAAGGTGGGCCAGTACATTTCAGCCACCCCAGCCTGGGAGTGGTCCTCTGGGTGGCCTCCTGCTTCCTTCCATAGTAGGGCTTTCACTTTTTCCATTTTTATACTCTAAATGTATTAGCAATAGTAAGTAAAAGTACATATTTCATTGTAGTTTTCAGAATTGACAGAACGTAGGTGCTTTGTTAGCCCATACAGAATATTGGTGGACACATACCTTCTTTAGAAGTCAACGTGGACATGGCCTGTGGGAAACCCTAGGGGAGATGCCTGCTAGGGGGTCCCTATACAATGGGGATTTCAGAAGCAAAGTACCCGAATGCTCATCCAGAGAGCACATTGTGAGGCATTACTGGCTTTATTATTCCTGTGAGTCAGGGATCTCCCATGATGTTGCCACCCAAGCTGATACTACAGAGCAGCAGGGTATATGGCTTCACTTACATATCTTTGCTGTTTGTAGTGATACCACCTTAGCCTTAAATGTTTCAGTGTATTACTCCTTAAGACTGGGGCTTTTCATTATCCTGTGAAAGCTTTCTTTTAAAGAAACTCTAACTCAGGAATTAGTGGTGAGAATGTAATTTCTTTTTAGAGCAACCCTTTCTGCATGAGCTGGGAAGACATATTTGCGTATCAAACATACACTTGTGTGTGCTGCAGAGGAAAATATTCTCCCAAGCTAGCCTTTCTTGGTTCTGTGCTCCTAACAGAGAATATGTTTTTGTATTTCATGTTTGGACTCTAACTTGAGTAAGATTCAAGGCTAATTTTTCAATCTTGGCTCTTCCTCTTAAACCACAAGGCTGCATAGGCCCCACAGTTCTTGTTGGGATCAGACCTCGCTTTGTAGGGGCCTGGTGACCCTGCAGCTCCACAGAGACCAGCCCACAAGTTGGGAAACTACTTGGGGCTTATGGAGTCTCGGTCAGGGTGCCTGCCTCTGGAGAAGCGGAGTGTTTCAGAGGAATTTTGTCATCTGAATAGACTGAATATGGTGATTATAATATAGTTTTTGTAGCTGAAAGTGTCCACACTGGCAAAGTTCTGAGAGGTCCTTGTGAGGACCTGGGGTTTTAGTTGGTGGAGGCCCACCAAGAAATGGGAGGTTGACCATAGAATGTTCCAAGGCTTCTTGTTTCTGCCTTCCTGTCCCCTGGGTCCCTCCAGGGCTAGGCAGGCAGTTTCCTCTTCAATTATTTAGGCTGCGAGTGTGTCTTAGCTTGTGAGTGTGTTCCTGGAAGGACTAATTTGGGACAGCCTCTCTTGACTGTTATATATGCGGGTACCCAGGCTGTGGATCATGCTGTCAGAACCCATGGCCAGAGGTCAGAATCCACTTGCTCAAGTTGAAGGCTCCATTAGCCTACTTCGGACTTCAGTTGCAGAGGTTCCGACTGTAATGAAAAGTTTGACTTTGTCCTACAGACCCAGGGTGATAGTCTGGGAGCAGTAAGTATCACAGCTGGTAGAGTTACCACTGTGGAAAGCACATGCTGTGAAGTGTTTGTCAGGAGTGCATTAAACCTTCTGCCTGCAGGGTTTTATTAGAAAGGCACAGTGAAAGCATGTTTGTTCTTTGATGACAGTGATTTTTCTTACAAAATAATGCTGAGACTTTAAAACAATCTCTCTTCCCAGTTTTTTCTTTAAAATATCCTAGTCAAAATTTACATTTCATGATTGTTTAGCATTTTGTACTCTATTTCTTCTATTGGAAGAGGAATCTCAACTTCTAAGCCACTGACAAGCCTGAACCCAGCCTACCACAGCATCTAGAGATTTTGGGGGGTTATGCTGAGAAGGAGGGCTCACCTGTCCTGCTTTTCTCCCTTCTCCCCCTTTCCACTTTCCCTTACCTACACTTCTTACGCTCACATTCTGTTCACTAATTCCATCGTTCATCCATAGGAGGCTAGGTTTTGTTTCTCACTCTGTAGTTCAAGCGACTGGGAATGTGATACAGTGGTACCTCGGTTCACAAAAGCTTCTGTTCACGAACAACTCGGTTCACGAACAGAAAAGTTCATCAAAATATGCTCCGGTTCACGAACTCCACTTCGGTTCACGAACAGGAGCCGCGGCCATTTTAATGCTATTTCCTGGCTGTCACATGGTTGTGAGTTCCTGTAGGAAGATCGTGGAGAGAAAGAGACACAGAAAAAAGTACACTGTGAGTACTTTCAGTGACTGTTTTTGATTTTTGTTGTGCTCTTTCTACATTACTATACTGTACTAATGTGTATTGTAATTTGTTTCATATTTTTTGTGCTACAAAAACCAAAAAAAAAGGTCAGAACGGATTAACCAGATTTACATTGAACCTTATGGGAAACGGTGCCTCGGTTCACGACCAATTCGGTTTGCGACCAGAGTCAGTTCATGAATTAAGTTCGTGAACCGAGGTACCACTGTAATAGCATCAAAATTAGTTGATAAGAGTTGAATAAATCCAAATAAGTAAGCATCTTGATGTTCTCACTGAAGTTTAACCTAGCCTGGGCTAGCAGCCAGGAAGGTATGGACCAGACTACCTCTGACCCCTTAGACTTTGGTCCATGGGCTGTGAGAAGAAGTGGTTTATCCTCTGTTTGGAGTGTGTCTCCAGGCAAAGTGCCTCTTCTCCGGGGTGAGGGTTGAGCCCAGTGACTCTACCTTCCCTCTTTACAGCCGGATATGAAATTCCAAACCTGGAGTCTTATTTGGTGGACTTCCCAAGACTGATACTTCCTGTTTCCTAATGTGTGAATTGCAGGTTCTGTAACTCTTTAGCAGCTGTTGTTGGCAGAAGGCCATTTTTCCACACCAAATTTTTGATCACTTTCCGGCTTGTAATGCAAAGATTTTCATTTCTGACTCTGGGTAGTTGTGTTTATCAGCGCTATGGAAAAGGGAGGTAACAGAATAGAGATGGAATACCAGGGGCCTGCTGGCCAGAACGCATACCGCTGAAAGCCTGCAGAAGTATTGGTTCACATGTCATCTTTTTAAACCTACCAATTTCACATTGAGAAATAAGGATTTCTGGCCTAACTTTTAAAATCAAAAGATCTCGGCATAGCCCTTACATTTCTACAGCAATCAACCATGGATGGGTGATACTTGGCCCCTAACGTAGTTAGGCATTTTTGCTGTAGTCCTCACCACTTTCCATTATTTCCCTCCTGGCCTGTGCTTGTGCTCATGTGCATCTTTAACCCCTGCAGTGGGGAATATCTTGAATTGTGATTTAGGCTTCTGAGTCTCCAGGGCATCACATGCCCTAATTATCAACTTGCATTCTGCCATCTCTCTGTTGCTTCACATCTGCTGGCACTGAAAGGAACTGCTCATGTCTTGTGTAAAAATTGCTCACATCTAAGGAAGGGCAGGTAAGAATGTGTGGCATCAGAGATTGCCTGGATTTGTTCTGCTTTGACTCTTATCAGTTGGAAGAATTAGTGAAACTTTAAGTTTGGTAGTGGGGGTGGGGCAGAAACTGTTCATGCCTCATTTTCTGCAAAAAGTAATCTATGTGTATGTGTTTTGCAGGTGAAAGGAAAGCAAGCCAAGATGGACATTTATGACACTCAGACCTTGGGTGTTGTGGTCTTTGGTGGATTCATGGTTGTTTCAGCCATTGGCATCTTCCTGGTGTCGACTTTCTCCATGAAGGAGACGTCCTATGAAGAAGCTCTAGCCAGCCAGCGTAAGGAGATGGCAAAAACTCACCACCAGAAAGTGGAGAAGAAAAAGAAGGAGAAAACAGTGGAGAAGAAAGGAAAGACCAAGAAAAAGGAAGAGAAACTCAATGGGAAAATACCCGACCATGAGCCAGCCCCCAACATGACCATTCTCCTCAAAGACCCAGTGCGGGCACCTACGGTGGCTGTGGCTCAACCCCCACTTCAGCCCTCCATGGTCATTGCCCCTGTAGCCATGATACCAGCTATGTCCCAAGAGAAGCTGGCCTCCTCCCCTAAGGACAAAAAGAAGAAGGAGAAAAAAGTAGCAAAGGTGGAACCAGCAGTCAGTTCTATAGTGAATTCTGTCCAAGTTCTTGCCTCAAAGGCTGCTATCTTGGAAACTGCTCCCAAGGAGGTGCCTATTGTGGTTGTGCCCCCAGTGGGTGCCAAGGCCAGTATTCCATCCACTGGTACTGCACAGGGCAAAAAGGCAGGCGGGGCCCAGAACCAGGGCAAAAAGGTGGAAGGAGCCCTCAACCAGCAGGGTAAAAAGGCAGAAGGGACTTCCAACCAGGGCAAAAAGGCAGAGGGAGTCTCCAGCCAGGGTAAAAAGGCAGAAGGAGCCTCTAACCAGGGCAAAAAGGCTGAAGGGGCCCAGAACCAGGGCAAAAAGGCAGAAGGGGCCTCCAACCAAGGCAAAAGGG
>PVKE010039121.1:0-15151 GCA_004027555.1 Craseonycteris thonglongyai
ATATTTTATTGTTAAATTTAATGGGGTGACATTGGTTGGTAACAATCAGACAGTTTCCCAATGGACAACTCCACATCACATCACCCATGCATCGCATTATGTGCCCAGCTCCCAGAATCAGGTCCCCCTCCAACACCATATATCTGGTGCCCACTCCCCCCTCCCCACATAACTCTCCCTCCCCCCTCCCCCCTCCTCCCTCCTCTCCAGGTAAACACCAAACCATTGAGTGTGATAATTTTATTTCTTAGTTTTCCTTTTTTGTTTACACAGTCATTCCTCTAGTGATAGATATTTTGTTTATTTCCATTTTTCAATGTTACAAAGAAGGCTTTGGGAAAGTTTTTAATTAAAATTATTATTTTTTCTATGCAAAAGTGAGAGCTTTGAAGAAAAAAATACAAAGACACCAAAAATGTGAATATTTAAAAGTATTTACAATCCTACTTCCTCTGAAATAATCGCTGAATAATTTGGTGGTGTGTGAGTTTGTATCTAATAAGGATGTGTTCATACATTTATCCTTTACTCCGAGTATGAGCATAGACATAAATCTGCAAATTTATCCACATGTAAATAAACAAATGCATTAATTTATGAAAATTGGATGGTACTAAAGATACTTTTTATAACATGCTTCCTTTTAATCCTGTGAGCCTTTTAAAGTACCCCAAATGGTACCCATTTTCCACTAATATGTTCACAAAATTTAATTTTTTTAACCAGCAAAGAAAAATATATTATAGCAGGCAAAGGAAAAAGTTTACTTGAAAATTATCCTCCTAACATTTGAGAGAAACTAGAATTGATGAGGCTTGATGTACTTGATATAAATGAGATGAAGTGAAATCTAACTTCACATATTCAAAGTCTTCTTTACAAAGTACAATAAGGCCCATTCTTGGTGTCTCCAACTGAAAGGAATAATTTTATGACCTTGCTTCTAAATCCCTTGCTTCTATACAGTTCCTCCAGTTTTGATTCTGCTGTCACAGACATTTAATTAACAAGAGTCACTGTATCAAGGGATTTGTCTGTAATTTGATTGAGTCACCCATTTCTGAGTCATCTACTTTTGATTTGTTTTAAATTCAAATGCAAGATACTTGGCTAACATACAATCACCATGGGCTAGGAACTGAAAAGAACAAACCAATTATAGCCTCCTTTGATGCACTCCTCACTTCATTTGAACCATCTATTTTGCTGACAAAAGTTAGTTTTATTCGTTAAAAGGCATTTCCTAAGTATCCTCTTGTATATCTGAAACACCAAGACCCTAACTGACCCTTTTTTGTTAACCATCAACCATCATCCAAAGTGTATAATAGTAACTGTATACTCAAAGGTAAACAAAACTGTAAAGAGGAAACAGAAGATCCTTGATAACAGGAGTTCAAAATCTAATAGAGTAACTATGATTACCTTAGTGCTTTTGTGTATAAGAAAACACTTTTGTCTAAAATTATTAGACCAAGGGGGGTGTCTTACACATGGCAGTAACCTGTGTATTGATTTCTTAATGTTGGGTTAGAAAAGTAGGGGTCATCGTACACATGGGAGTGTCTTATACACACAAAAATATGGTAAGTGACATATTTAAGAACACATATATGTGTGTCAGAAAACAAATTCATATTTAGTAACATCAGCTACAGAGATCCTAATAGACATTTGATAAAAGTTGTTTCACAAGAACTGAGGAAGCAGAGATAGACTTTATAAAGGAAAGGGGTCTGGTTAGGGGACAGAATAAGACATCTTCAAGCTGGGAAGATAGCTAAAAGAATGGATGATAGAATCAGGATATGAAAAAGCTTAATGGCCCAAATCTAACAAGATGGTGTTAAATAGTGACACATTTGAAGTCTTTTCCTTTGTTTAGAACAAAAACATCTGACTGAGTGACTACGATGGGGGAAGAAGTTGTGGCTAAATTGAGAGTGTTCAGTGACGTGTATTGCAATATGTGACAACAGGATGTGGCAGCCCAAGTCTTTGTGATTTAAAGTCACATTCATTGATAATGTCCAGGATAAGGTTTAAAATATATATATATATATAGTCCCTCTGATGCTCTGAGCTCCTTGGGTCATATTTGAAATAATTTGCTCATTTCTAGCCCATAAATTTAAAATAGGAATGTTGTAAGATAGGAATTAGTCTAACTAGGATATGAAAAGGTAGATGACATAATATAAGGTTAGTTAACTTAAAGACTAGAACCCAGAGGGGAGGAAACTTATGGTTAAAATACAGTTTCAAGTAAAGTGCAATTTCATTCTCTCTGTAGTTATCTAAGCTTCAGAAATAGAAGCAATGGTACTTGGAAGCTTTACTGAGGGAGAAGTTGATTCAGTGAAAGCAAGAACAAGTCAACAATGCAGAGCTGGCCAGCAACACATAAGAGCTGCCTGGGAGAACGGTGAGTTCTCTGTGTGGCCATAAACAGAAGGACTAAGTACTGACTTTTGGAAAGTCAAGTCATAACTTGCATAGCTCAGGATCAGAGGGCATTGGTATCTGCTTGGGACTTGAAAATTTTGATTCAATGAGAAGTTTGTACTCTTCTTTTTCTTCCACTGTATTTTCAATTTACGTTCCTTTGAACAAATTAAACTTCTGTGCCCTTCACCCCTTAGCATGAACCTATTATATCTTCAAAAAATATGTTGACCAATTTCAGGTTTTGAAATATAAACTATAATTATATGGGGCCAAAAGTATGTTAAACTCTCAAGGAGCATTACACCCATTACCTGCTTCTCGGTAGTTATCTCTGGAGGCATGAGACACTATGTTCCCTTGATGAAATTAGCTTCTAAAAATATGATACACTAGAGTGCTAAATTCTGAATGATGTGAGTTCATATGGACCTGTCAGGATCTAAAGCACATAAAATAATGGGTGGCATATTTCATTCTGAGAGTTCAAGATACTCTCCCAGTGCAGTGCTTTTTACACTTAATGTGCATATGGAACACCTGGGATCTTGTTACATTGCAGATTGTGAACCACTGGGTCTGAGGTGAGATTCAAGAATGTGCATTTCTTCCAAGTTCCCAGGTAATGTTCAGGCTGCTGGTTCATAGACTACACTTTGAATAGCAGGTAAGCATATTTCCTGTGAAGCATCATTGCAGAAGGCTTACTATTACACCGGGAACTGCGAGGCATTTATTTGCTTTATATATTAACATTTCTGCTGACACAGATCACAGAATACATATCCTCTTTTCTTTGAAAATTAAAATATATCCTATAAGAAAACATAAAAATCAGACATCCACTTTTTTTCTTTGTTTTGTTGTGTTTTGTTTTGTTTTGAGGTATTTAAGAGGACTTGGACTCTTCAGATTACTTTAAAGTTACCAATGGACAATTCCATCAAGATTAATGGTCAATGTTGCACAGAATTAGGAGTCTGATTTTATTTTTATTTGCTTAGTATATAAAAGACACATTTTACAAAAGACTTATTTTATTGTTTTTGCAGACAGAGAGAGACAGAGACAGAGAGAAACAGAGAGAAGGGGAAGGGCCCAGAACCGTCTCCATAGTTGTATATCATCAGTTTTTGACATGGTTTCATTCCACACAGGTGGGTGGGGGCCACGCAGGGCAGAAACTGGGCTCCTGCATGGGAGGCATACCCTCTTGAACCAGGGGTCAAACTGGGGGGTTCTCACCAAACTGGGGACCTTCCACATGGGAAGCACACCGCAGTTCAGCATATGGGTGCACACAGGCCGGGGCCAGGATTTGGTCCTCAGTCCCTGGGGCTGCAAAGTGAGTGCTTAACCTGCTGAGCCATCCCCAGTTTCCCTAACAGTTTCTGATAATAAAGTAATTACAATATCTTTCTTTTCCCTAGTACTAAACTTATAGCAACAGTTCAGGATCAGTATATTCTGAACCCCCTTTGTAGTGCTAAATAAGATGCTGGTGTCAAATAGATGGTCCCAAGAACTCAAGTGCGAACTCAACTGCAGGGCTTGTGTCATTTGGTTTAGGCAAAGTTTTAGAGCATGTTCTTTCAAATACAGTATGAATTAAATAGTGCTGACTTTTTCACATAGTCTCCAGAAAATACGAAAAAGTAAATTAAGTTATTTAGATCAGGATTTTTACTTCCGTATGGAGAAATAAGAATGTCATATTTTGATTTTGGGCCTTTATTCTAAATCATCAGACAGGGTTATTGGGGGAAACTTGGATCTTCTGGAACAGTAATTGCTCTTTTGATGTTGATATTCAGCAATCTAATTATATAAGATCATTTCCCCTCACCTCCTTCAAGTCTTTATAGAAATGCTAATGTGGCAGGTTGTTCTATCTATAATAGCACTCGCTCCTGATACTTCCCTAACTTATTTTTCCCTTTCATACTTATCACTATCCAACATAAGATATTTGTATTTTATTTGAATATTGTCTGCCTTCACCTTTATTAGTTTTCTGTTGCTGGAATGACAAGTTACTACTATCATAGTGATGTAACAATGAAAATGTATTATTTTATAGTTCTGTAGGTTGCAAGTCTAACACAGGTCTCACCAGGCTAAAAATTAAGTTGCCGGCAATGTTACATTAGTTTCTGGAGGCCTTAGGGGAAAATTTGTTTCCTTTCTTTTGTCCCATTCCTCCATCTTCAAAGCCAGCAAAGTTGCATCTTTTTGACACTTTATATATTTTTTGTCCTCATATTTGTCTCTAAAGCAGTCATAAGAGAGTCTCTGCTTTTGAGGACTCATATGTTTAGATTAGGCCCATCTGGATAATCCAGGACAAGCTCAATGTGTCAGTTACATTTGCAAGATCCCCTTATCCGTGTAAGGTAACCTGTTCATGGATTCTGTGAATAAGGCAGTGGCATCTTTGTGGGAACATTCTTCTGTCTCCATGAAGCCATGGAATTTTATTGATTTTACTGTATTCTAAGCTTTCAGAATAGCATCTGACAGATAGTATATATCCAATAAATTTTTTTTTTCCAATGAAGTGAACGACTAAAACCCAGATTTGGTTGATGATGAGCAAATATTTGAAGTGCAGGTGCTAGAACACAGACCTCGCTCTATCATCTGTGTTTGAAAAGTTGTCACTTGAATTAAATAAACCTTAGTTCTTATTTAAAATATGAAAGGGGCACCTTATCTACTTCATAGAGTGATTTAGAGTCAACATGATTCACGTTGAAATGGTTTGAAAATACATAAATATAAAGTGTTAATACTATGCTTTTTAAATGAGTCTTAGTATTCTTATCTAATTATATATATAATATATACATATATTATATATATTTCCTCAAGCTCAAAATATCAGCAATTCTGGTCAGTGGTTCACTGTCCAGAGTTTCAGAAACCCCATCCAAGATGCCATAAGAGATATTTGGGGAGACTGTACCCTGATGCTGTAGCCTTCTAGGGTTTTGCTTCCTGCCAGACATGCCATCCTGAGGGCTGTGGCCTGGACTGGGAGCACCATGCCTAGACCATATTAGGAGATGGGGGATAGCAAGAAGTTATACATAGGGTGTCTCCAACCCTCAGACTAGTCAGGCTTTCGGTTAGTTTGGTGATACCACTGAATTTATCCAAGCTTTCCTTTTGCCTAATGTCTATCATTCTCAGTGACATGTTGCAAACAGTGTAATGGCACACAAGTAAGATACTACCAGCCTTATTGTTTAAATTCCTTAGGATATGACTAGAACATAATCTGCCCAGCATACTGTCTTCATGTAACACATTAGAACCAATATCACAGTAAAGATAACATTCCAGCAAATGCGACTTATAAAAATTTTTGGTTAGTTTTTCCAAAAATAGCGGTTGAAATTAAATTTTCTGGGATGACATTTGCTTGTAAAGTTACATGGTTTCCATGTATAAGTTTTACATTACATTGTGTATGTGTTGCATGGTGCACTCACCACCCCAGTCAGTTCTCTTTCTATCACCATATATTTGAATCCCTCCCCCTCTTCTCCCACTTTCTTCCTCCCTTATCCTCAGGTAACCACTAAACTATTGACTGAGTCCATGAGTGTTTTGTTTTGTTTTTCCCTATTTTTTTTTATTGTTTTTGACAGAGAGAGATAGAGAAATACAGAGACAGAGAGAGAACTGAACTGGGGGAACTCCCCAGTTCAGCATATGGTTCCGCACAGGCCGGGGCCGGGATTTGATCCTCAGTCCCCGAAGCTGCAAAGTGAGCACTTAAATCCACTGAGCCATCCCGGCTTCCCTTTTTTCCCTATTTTGATTATTCACTTATTCTGTTCTTCAAATTCCACATATAAGTGAGACCATATGGTATCTCTTTCTCAGTCTGATGAATTTCACTTAGCATGATAACTCATAGTTCCATCCATGTTGTTGCAAAAGGTAAGATTTCATTTTTCTTTATGGCTGAGTAATACTCCATATGAGTTCCAGGCACTGTGTGTTCTTGAAAGTTGTATTGAATTTTTTTTTTTTAATGGATAAAGAAGCTGTTCCAACAGTGGTTGGAAATTCTAACATTTTTCAATACTATATCTGTGCAAGAAAATTATTTTCTCCAACTTTACTGACAGAATTTGCCAATTTGTTAAATTTAAAAAATTCAACACACTTTTCAAAAACTGATATTGCCTGAAACTCCTATGCTATGTTTACCAGAAAGTGAAAATCAAAATGTTTAAGATAGAATCTGTTGTTTGAAAAAATAAAATAAAGTCTGTGATGCTATTAA
The DNA here is from genome assembly GCA_004027555.1 of Craseonycteris thonglongyai. Lineage (NCBI taxonomy): Eukaryota > Metazoa > Chordata > Mammalia > Chiroptera > Craseonycteridae > Craseonycteris > Craseonycteris thonglongyai. Next base: position 6,743 of record PVKE010039121.1, read on the forward strand.
AAAACATTTCTTTTTCTCCAGGACTTACTTAAACATACTAAAGTATGCCAAAATAGCAACAAAAACAAAACAGTCTTAATACTTAGAAATGAGTCTATGACTCTAAATGGATATTTGGAAACATCAGGTCATTTGGTGACAATCACGCTCTTCACCACTAGTCAGTAGGTATATGCACCGTGGTGAAAGCTCTATGGAGACCCAAAGCTAATGCAGTGACTCTCAAAGTGTGGTCTCCAAAGCAGTGCCAGCACCGTGTCACCAGGGGACTCGTTAGAGGAGCAGCACAGGGACCTCCCCACAGTAGGTCTACCAGGTGGGGACCAGCACTGTGTGCTATACCAACCCCTCCAGATGTTTCTGATACTCGCTAAGGTCCGAAACCCCTTAACTGAAGTCATAGTGAAAACCCTTTTATCTTCTTACTTTAAAATGCTGTGCCTTACTTTCTGACATAGCACTTGTGTTTGATGGTGTGAATAGAAAAGTACAATTGTTGTAAAAAGGTAAAAATTGGAGTCAACAATTAGTTCTTTCAGCTAACTGATATATAAACATAATGTGGGCAGATTATTTCAAAAACCAGAGATTTGAATCAGCTGGAAACATGATTGAGCCTCCCCAGAGCCCAAGCCCATGTGTTATTTATTTGTCATAGGTGTATATAAATAATTCATGCAAAAATAAGCATTATACATTATGTTAAAAAAGGCTTTTCAGATATTAATAGAAATCTGCAAATTTTTTGGAATTCTTCTATCATAATTTAGATAATTTTTTTTCAGAGACTGATTTCCTCTCTTAGCAAGAATCAAAGAACCCTGGGGGTGAAAACATGAAAAGGAAAAACCAAACAAACAAAAAATCTTTTATATGCACCTATATTTTAAAACGTCAAGAGTCTTGAAAATAATGGGTATTTTCTTCATAGTTAAATAAACACAGAACACATCCACTATTTTATTTCAGTAACTGGAAGCACCATTATACCTACATAATAGAGATGAAGTCACAGTGCTGAGAACAGAGCAGCTAATTCTTCCTGGAGAACCAGGGAGAGTGTTCTTGAAAGGTTACTGTTGAACTAAGTCCTGGATGGTGAGTCTCCAGGGCACAGATGGGGCTGAGGACTTATTCCATAAGAGAACAGTGTGAGCGCAAGAGCACCGCATCAAGACGAGTCCTCGGGGATGAACCTGTAAGCAATGAAACTGTAGGACACAGGACTTCCTGTTGCGGGGTTTGGGTTTATTTGCAGGCAGTGGGGAGCCTGTGAGAGCTTCTAAGTGGTAGATGTATATAACATACTCTTTTGTTAAGAAGATGCGCTCTGGCAAAAGCACAAGCACTGGACTGAATCTCACAGAAACTGCTGAGAATTCAGTCCATTTCCAACTTGACAAAAGGATGGGCCAAAGCAGGGGTGGTAGAGATGAAGGCAAGAACTTGAGACATCTGAGCTGGGTTTGAATGTGATAACTAAGGGGTGAAAACAAACAAACAAAACAAGATGGAATCTTGAACTTTTAAAGTATTTCTTAACATTGGGTGTGAAGCTTATTTTGTATTAATGTGCCAACTGTTGAAGGCTCAATAAGGATTTTATGCTTAGATTGGAAGAGGTGCATGCCTCTCATGTTTCTTGCTGGTTCAAACGATCACTTTTTGATAGGAACAGATAGAAAGTAGTGTCACTGGGAAGCAAAGCAGGTGTGGTAGAGGCATTTCTTGACTAGCAATTCTGTGAGTGAACATCAGTGAGCTTTTAAAGCAGTTACTGAGAGTGCTAAATACACTCTCCTCTGCTCCTATCATTGGTCAGGACGCCTGTCCTAGGCATGAGGTTTTTCAAAGTGCCCACTGGGGATTTAAAGTGGGTGAGAACTATTGCTTGAATATATAAGTGAAGGTTTTTTTCAATTTGATAGTGTAGCTTTAAATATTCATTCTGTTGATATGCCTAATAATCTGCTGTGATGCTAATGAAACCAAGTGTTATATATTTTTCTCCTTCAGAATGATGTAAAACCAAATGAGATAATATACATGAAAGTACACTGAACTGGTATTTATTTGGATTCTATTATTAGTACCAGGGTTTCAAATAATTCTTCAAAGAGTAAAACACATAAAATATAGGGAAAATACAACAAAGTAGCATAATTTCCTCACTTTTACCTTTAAGATGTAGGCTATACATTTTCCATAAACACTATCCATCATAACTTATAACGAACATATTCTTTTTTTATCGTTAAATTTATTAGTGACATTGGTTAGTAAAAATTACGTAAGTTCCAGGTGTACAACTCTACAGTACTTCTCTATGTGTTCACCACCCAGCTCAGCTTTCTTTCCATCACCATATATTTAGCTCTCCTTCCCTCCTTTCTCACCCACTCCCCACTTATCCTCAGGCAACCACTAAGCTATTGACTGTGTCCATGAGGTTTTGTTTCTTTGTTGCTTTCAGTTTTATGTTCCACACATGAGTGAAGTCATGTGGTTCTTAGCTTTTTCTGTCTGGCGTATTTCGCTTAACATGATGGTCTCAAGCTCCATCCATGTTGTTGCAAATGGCAAATACTGCCAGATGAAAATATATTATTTTTATTGAGATAGGACGAGCAAAAATTGTAAAAAGGCATCAAGGGGCTATAAATGCAAATTAGATTTCAACACTCATTTGGAGGAAGGTTAGCTTTTCTTCATAAAACTTTCTTATGAATGAGAGATCCTATATATCCTAAAATCCCTAAGTTGACTTTGCTTTGTGCATACTTAATACTCAATAAACATTTTGCAAATGCCTGAACAACATCAGCACAATGCTCTTAAAGAATTACAATGCTTAAAACAAAGAATAAAAGTATTTCTTTAGGGAACTAATGTTAATGTAATATGTTTTTTTAATTTTGAGAAGAAAAAAACCATAAAGCAAAAGTAGAAAAAAAAAATTGCAAAAAATGTTCAAAAGAAAAATATCAAAATAAAGGTCTCAGTGGACTATATTTTTAAATAATAAGGATACAAAACAACAGATTTGATCATGAAAGTGATTATTTTAGATACATAAATATGGAGTATATCAAATACAGATAAAATTCTATTTGTAACCTGTGATTAGAAAAGGTCGCTTGTATCTACTTTGAAAGTTTCTCAGCATGAATGTTGGCATATTCAGGTCTAGGTCCAATTAGGATTTCTTAGCTCTGTGCATGTATAATATTTAACCCCTCTTTCCCATTTTTTCCAATTTCTTAGATTTCACATTTTAGGGCACATTTCTAAGGTCTTTATTCAAATTACTCTTGCAGGCTTTTTAAAATGACCTTTCTTTTTTCATGACATTATGGCAAAACACAGATAATTCTGTATTTATGTATTCTTTGTAAATGAGCTCATCTAATCTGTTTTCCACCATAAATTTGGCATATTCTGCATGAAATAGGACCTCAATTCTAAATATAATACTTCATTATATACTGGGTCCAGCAGAAGTAACACCTTTTTTTTTCCTTTTTTACATAAACACCCTTTTAAAAGTCATTACATGCTTATGATTTTGTAATAAAAGATTTGGTATAGATTAACAACTCATAAAAAAAGGGTGTTACTTCAGCCGGACCCTGTATTACTGTCCAGTATACATAAAAGTGGTATATGAACTATTTGGTAAACTGCAATAAAGAAAGAGCCACCCCCAAATTAAACAGGCTTATCCTAACTTTACATAAAATTTAATATAGTTTACTGGATAGTAAAATACATCATATGATTATGTGTGTATATGTATTCATGCACACATATACATATTTTACTAAATAAATGGTTAAGACAAATCTATGATAGGATATGAGGATGGACACTGTATTGGCTGGAATAAGCATTTATTATAGAGAAAAAGGTTCTGATGACCTGATTTAGGGCAAAGAGCTCAGAAAAAGAAAATGAGATGCTGAAGACAAGTTTTAATAGTTTTGACCAGCCCCCAACTTGTCCAGCTTTAATCAACATTGTGTAGAATTAGGTATTTTGTGTGTCAAATAGAAGAAGCCTCCCAATTATTATACAAAAAGTTTACATGTAGTTCCTCACAGGAGTAGGCTTAACTGTCCACTTAATAGATCAAAGTAATGTGTTTTAAAAGAATGCATCATTAGGTATACTGGGATAGTTCAGCAGGTTGAATGCTTGCCTTGCAACCGTGAGGTCTGGGGATCAAATCCCGGCCTCAGTCCCTGCAAACCCATATGATGAACTGTGGCAGAAAGGTTCTCACTTTCAGTTCCTGCACTGCGGGGCCCTACCTCCATCTGTGTGGAATGAAACCATGTCACACCTAATGATGTACAATGATGGAGACTGCTCTGAGCCCTCCCCCCTTATCTCTCTTTTTCTCACTTTCTCTCAAAAAACATTAAAATAAATCTTAATATATATCCCCCCACACACAAACTTGTCTAATTAGGTAAATTGATGAGATTTTTGTCATTCTCAATGTTGTTGATGACAACTCTTACTATCAATATTCCTGAGTTTATGTTTGTATAATAATTTCTCTGTCAGCTTGTGATTTCTCAAAAATAACTTCGGAAGTTCTGTAATTATGGAGAGAATTTTGGAAAAAAATTACAGAGTATTTGATAATACATATGAGATTTGCCTTTAGTTTCTGACAACCATTACTTCTGCATGCAATTATGAAACACATAGGGTGCCCTCAACATTTTTTTGAACATGACAAAAGAAGGCTTCTAACATTTCAATGTGAATATTTTATTTGGAAATGCACTGCTATAATATTATAAAATTAAGGGAAGTTGTATAATAAACATAATTCTTCTTTCTCAAAATGTGAATACTTACTTTACCTTTTAGCTATTATAATCAGCTATTCGTTTCCTAGTGTTGCTGTCACCAAACAATAAATCTGTAGTGATCATTTATGTTTTATTATTACAGGAAAAGGATCCTTAATGTAAATGAGGATAAGAGCATTTAAACTGGGGTTAGACCATCTAGTTATCTCATATTTTCTCTTGTTGAAATAAAATACCAACTGAAAGGTAATATGTGTGGTTAATTGGTAGGTATATTTTATTGAGCAAATCAAACTGCTTTCTAGAATTTCCTGCAGAAAAATTCTATGGTCCTGAGATTCACTTAGCACTTAAAACTGACATCAAGAGTAGTGCCCAATCATTATAGGAGTAACCAAGGACTGGGCTGAAAGGTCCTTGGCTTTAGCTTCTGCATGATAAAGCATGGGAAAGCATTTATGCAGACCAAATAGGATAAGAGAAGAGCCCAGTGTACTTGCACTCTGGGCCTACACTGTATTTCCAACAGTTTATTCATCATCTGTACTTGGACAACCACAGAATTCTCAGACTCAGTATGTCCAAATGTATCAATCACTTTCACTTAAAACCTGCGATTGCTCCTGTGCCCCTAGCTCAGTAAATAGCCCACTAGTGCCACCCAATGTGTCTCCCACTCCTTTGCTTCCACACCTAATGAATCACAAGGTCCCACTGACTCCAATTCCTAAATAGCTATGTTCTAAATTGTTCACTTCTCTTCACCCCCACCTTGCTGCCGATCCAAGCTATGAATACTTTGTCTGAATTAGTACAAAAGTCTCTCCACTGGTTTCCCTTCCTCTAGCATTGTGCTTCCCCAATCTAGTCTCTAAAAGGCCGCCAATGCTATAACCTCGAAGGCTTTCCATTTTGTTGGAATAAAGTCCACAACCCTTAGCATGCTAGCAAAGCACCTTTTTCTTGCACTTCCCACACTCTTTCCCAATCTCTTTCCAGAACCTGTGCAGCCGCCACCGCCTTCCAGGCTCCAATAGATGGAGCCATGCTCAGTCACACGAGGGCGCCAAGAACTCTGGACTTTGCATGTGCTCTTCTCTCAGGCTACCCTTGCTTCGTCTGGTCAATTTCTGCTTGGCTTGTATGTCCTAGTGCCTCATCCATGAATCATTCCTGACCACCCCCCACGCCCATGCCGTCAAGTCCAGGAGAGTTGCTCTCATAGCATCCTATGCTCTGCCTGTCCCTGAAAGTCACTGCATTTCCTTGTAATTGCTTATTTGCTCATCTGGCTTTATCACTGGACCTCTGGCTCATTTGTCCCAGGATGGTGCATTACAGTGAGAAGTTTCTGGTAGGTATTCCACAAATATTTGTTAAGTGAATGAGTCTGAATGGAGTTATGTAGAAAGGTCACAGGGTTCAGATTTCTGGTGAAGTCTTTAGCTATCTGGTCAAAGTACTGAAGGAAATAGTACACGATAATGATAACAAAGTTACCATTCTGCTGTACAGTTTCACTACCACTCCCACCAGCACCCCTCAAAAATCTAGTCACTAGCTAGCTAGCTAGAAATCTGCTTGACTCTACTTGTTCAGCCTTGGAAAAAACTGTGGCAACCATCATTATGTTTAAGAAAATTAAATTACTAATATCGGTCTACCCATTTCTCCAAGAAAATGAAATTACTTCTCTACAAAATTAAAACACCATTTCCTTGAATTTGATGAAGCAGCCAATTTTGTTTTGTGTTTCCTGCCTCAAAAAGGAATATGTGTCTAGACAGAATATTAGTGAAGTTTTTCCATGAGATAGCTTTTTCTGTTAGAACAAACTTCATTATTCCTACACAATTACATAAATAGCTCACTGTACCTCTCCGCTTGCCCCTTAATATAAAAACAAAAACAAACAAACAACAATTAGGCAATAGAAATTCTGACCCATATTTCCAAACAGAATTTTTCTTAAAAACAAAACAAAACACAAAAATAAACACTACAGATTTATGTACTTTTCTCAAAATATCTAAATATTGTCATAATTCATTTTAAAAGGTGTCAAACCAGTTTAGGTATTCTACATTTTTACTTTGTGCTGTTCTTTGTAGTAGTGGTTCTCTGATGTTAGTGCACACCAGAATTTCCAGGAGGGCTTTTAAAAATGCAAATTGCGGGGAAGCTGGGATGGCTCAATGGGTTAAGTGCTCGCTTTGCAGCCCTGGGGACCCAGGATCGAATCCAGGCCTCGGCCCATGTGGATCCATATGCTGAACTGGGGAGTGCCCCCAGTTCAGTTCTCACCGGGGTGAGACTCCGGCCCAGTTCCTGCCCCGTACAGCCCCACGCCCACCTGTGGAATGAAACTATGTGGAAAAACCAATGATGTGCAACTATGGAGACTGTTCTGGGCCCTCCCCTTTCTCTCTGTCTCTGTACCTTTCTCTCTCTGTCAAAAACAATTTAAAAAAAAAGCAAATTGCTGGGACCACTCCCAGAGTTTCTGATTTACTGGTCCTGAGCCTGGACCAGAGAATTTGCAATTCTAATGAGTTCCGAGGTCATACCAATGTAGCTAGTCAGGGGACCACACTTAGAGATGTAACTTATACATGTAGCTCACAATAGAGAAGCACATTTTGTCTTTGTCTATTTAGTTTCACAATGCCTTTTTGACATGTACTATCCCACTGTCTCTTCCTTTCTATTTCTCGTCATTAGTATCTAATTCAGTTTTGCTGCTTACATATGTGAAGCATGTACTCAAAGCTGAAACTTAACAGCATCAGAGTACATCATTTTCTTAAAAAAGAAAGAAGAGGTTTCTTTCTGCAAGTTAAAAATAATTAACTGGAAAAGCAACCCAAAGATTGTGTGAAGGAGGTGGTACCTTCCACTGCAAACATATTTCGCCTCAGCTCCAATTTCTTTGTTCAGGAACTAAGCTGGAGCAGGCGCAGGAGTCATTTGTTTAATAGGCTGATAGTGTAGCTCTTTGCAAACCCTGGAACAATGAGGCTCACACATAAACTCATTCTCAGTTCTAGTTTCTTCTCTCCTCTTGCTCTCTAAATGGTGGGAGCTCATTCTGAATCCTCAAAGACATTTAGAAAACGGGGAAGGTTTTCAATCTTGTCACATCTTCCCACATTTAAACCATAGATAGCCTTACCCTATAGCAGGGGTGGCCAACAAGTCGATCGGGATCAACCAGTCAATTGCGAGGCCAATTTTGGTCGATCGTCGATCGCTCGCGATGTCTGGGGTGGAATTCCATGTACCATGGACTTTGAAGCGATTGTAGAAGACAATAAATTTCTAGCAATAGTTTAATGCATTCTGGGAATTTGCCAAGGTCATAAATTCCTAGAATTCTGACAGCCTGATACTGTGATCTCCGCCCACCCAGACAATACATTTTGACTTATGTGTTACACTTGTCACCGGACGCAACGCGTGAACGCAACAGTTATGACTCGACTCATCGAAGAACACAGTCAGTTAGCTTGAATATTTGGTAGTGTCATACGGTAGCTTCTTTTCTTTTGTATTAACAGTATTATTATCAATCAATATTATTTATCCT
>PVKE010039122.1:0-15150 GCA_004027555.1 Craseonycteris thonglongyai
ACCTACCTAACCTACCCGCCCACCTCCCACCTACCTCCCACCTACCTCCCACCTACCTCCCACCTACCTACCTACTACCTACCTACCACCTACCCTACCTACCTACCTAACCTACCCGCCCACCTCCCACCTACCTCCCACCTACCTACCTACTACCTACCTAACACCTACCTAACACCTACCCTACCTACCTACCTAACCTACCCGCCCACCTCCCACCTACGGTACCTACCTACTACCTGCCTACCACCTACCCTACCTACTTACCTAACCCACCCACCCACCTCCCACCTACCTACCTACCTACCTACCCATCCTACCTACCCAACCTACCCACCCACCCACTCACCTTTAACACCTTTGGATGTGGGTATCTGGCATCAGAGAGGAACTGCCGCATTTTCTACACATGCTCCTCCTCATTTCTGTTTACTTCACTGTTTTCACCAAAGAGCAGCAAGGGTCCCAGGGGTAAAGGACACACGCTTCAAAATTTAAGACCCATAAAGTACTCCTGGCCCAGCACTCTCTCAGGGACGCTAAGGGGGTGTTAGTCCCCAGTGTTTCATGCACAAAATTGAACTCATTGAAACCGCTTTTGGATCTGTTAAGTCATGAGGCTTGGGGTCAGTGGTTTCATAGGTTTATTGCCCTTACCCCCTCACCCCATGTAAGTAGCATTTCCTTTCGCTCCTCCTAAGAAGGCCTCTTCTGTTCTTTCAGGGGTGCTAAGAAGGCCTCTTTCGTTGTTTCAGGGGTGCCTCCTCATTCTGATATTCTGGGAATTGGTAAAGATTCTCATACCCCCTGCCTTACGTTCGTTGTAATGATAAGCTGTGGTCATATTTCCTCACAGCCCTAATCTTTTTGACCTGGCCTCAAATCCCCACCTTAATTGTTGTTATGCATGTTGCTGGTGCAGGAGTATGTCAGCCTGTAGATTTGGCTCTGGGCAGCATCTGGCCCTCTGAGGTGGTGGTTCAACACAGGTGAGGTCGTGTCACTCAGCAGCTGGGAGCCAGTCTTGTGAGCAGATGTAGGCGAAAGGTGTGTGAGCCAAAGTCTCTCCTTCCTGTCTCAAACTCAGCTCCCTACCTATATTCAGCCAAGATTCTCAGGCTACTCAGTTGTGTATGGAATGAAGACTACTCAGAATAGGAGTCCATTTCTCCTCCACGGGCCAAAGGCTGTTTGTTACATACACTGCATTCACATTCCGGAAAGGGGAGTGTGGACAACCTTGCTCCAAGCCGGTCTCCTCTTTTAACAACTGAATTTGGAAGAGCTTCTAGCTAGATGGAAAACAAAGTGGGCGAAACTTAGGAGGAGGAAAATCAGGTTTATCATTTTCAAAACAAATACTTAATCCAAATAGTTGGAGTGCCTGCCAATAACAATTAGTTTGTCTTAAGCCTGTTAAGGAAAGATCATACCCGTAATTTCAAAGTTGGAATTCCAATCTCGGCTCTGCCACTATCAAGTTATGTGGCCATGGAACTTCCCTCCCACCTTTTTGGATCTGATTTCTCATCTAAAACAAGGAGTTGGATTAGGTGATATCTGACACGTCTTCTGGCTCCCTATTTTATTTTACTAGTAACATGCAAAATATGGACCTTTTGTAAGTTTCAGAACGTGAAACTTTTTTGCAAGAGGATGAAAATATACTTTTTTGTTAATTGCTATAACATTTATTGCTGGTATACAAGCTCTATCATGTCTTCATCACAAAACAAGTGCCCAGGACTTGGTCTCATGCATCAGGACGTGACAATGTGGCCTACAAACCTGCAGCTTGGAGCACCTCTCGCCAGTGTCTACCTTTGCACTGGCTGTTCCCTGTGCCCCAAATGCTCTCTCCTCAGCTATGGGCATGGCCACCTCACTCCCAGCTGGAGCTCCACTCAGGTGTCACTCCTCACAGGGGCCTCCGGACCTTGAACCACACTTTCTAAGGGGACTTCCTTAATTACTCTCCATGGACAGCCCTGCTTATTTCTGTCACAGCAGCCATCACACAGTGTAATAACTGTATTTAGTTCATTGCTTGTTATTTTTCTCCCTGGCTGGAGTGTAAGCTCCAGGAGAGCTGGAATGTTGTCTGTCTTGTCCACCTCTGTTCCTCATCCCCAATGCACAGAGTAGGCATTCAATAAATATTTATCGAATGAGTGCCTGAAGTAATGAACATCTGATGAAATTCTTCGCACATAGAGCCTTACAAAATCAACAATAGGAAGTGACAAGTGAATGGAGACACTGAAGAATAACAATGGGGTGCTTCAACTCTTAATTAGCAAACCCTCCTCATTGGAGAATTGGGGGAAACCCTCAGCCAGGAGTGGGTCAACCATTTAGGTCCCTCTCCCTTGCAACCAGACTTTCTGTTTGTGTTTGAGCAGCCTGAATTCATCGCCATCCCCACAGGCCCACTGGGAAATAGTGGTCTCCTTACGTCTGGCCTTGATTCTGGTCAGGAGTCCACCCCACGTACTCCCCCTTCACATGTGCCAGCCCTAGTCTCATCAAGGTCAGGAGCGGTGGCTTTATTATCTTCATATTCCAAACTAGCAGGCCTCCAGTACACACTGTTGACAAAATCAATTGTATCAGGACAATGATATAAGTTGTCGCTGGTTCTCAGGCTGTCTGCAGCGGCTCAGGAAGCTTCTGCTTTGCTTCCAATAGGAGGTAGCTAGTGAAGTGGTGAAGAGAGCTAGCTGTGGAATCAGCCACTTAAGCCTGACCTCGAGAGCATGAGTTTCTCATCATTAAAAAGGGGGAAATAATAGCTCCTACTTCACTGGATTTTTATGGGGATTAAATGAGAAAATGCAATTAAAGTGCCCAGCATAGTGCTTGGAAGATAGTAAATGCTTGGTAATTGCTAGCTGTTGTGTTAGTGATCATTAGCTTTTGTTCCACTCTTTCTGTCCTCACTTTCTACTCTATAAAACTGTAAATTGCTTCATTTACTCTCTTTTTGAGATTGAATGTTTTCCACTGGGACCTCTGTAAAAACAAACAAACAAAAACAAAAAGCCTCCTGAAAAAAAATTTATTTCAGAATGTCTGGGAATTCCCTAAGCAGCTACTGAGAAGCTCCATAGCTCACTGCTCTGAGGGAGAATATGCCCGTGCACACTATTTTTCATTCAGCAAATGTCTTTTCCCTCACATTTCCTATCATCCACCCTTACTTGGATCAAATATTCCCAAACTTAAAGTAATAATGAAAATCTGCCCTTTCGTTGATTACCTTGAGTTTTGTCTTTTCTGGATGATTTGGGAACAATTCTTGACTCCTCTTAATCTAGAGTTCATGTTTTCCAAATGCCTAGATAGTGCATGGTACATAGAAAGATACATTAACAAATATCTTTTGGATTAAATATTTAAATACAAAACATATCAACTAAGCTTTAGAACAGGTCTGGGAAGACTTTTTTAAATATTTTAAATACAAAACATATCAACTAAGCTTTAGAACAGGTCTGGGAAGACTTTTTCAGGGTAAGGGCTACTTCTCCAAGTGTTGTGGTCCACTATTTATTTAGTTTATCATTCAGGTGGTCACACCAAAATTGCTTAGCAGTCCACTGGTAGACCAAGATGGGCCTCTTGCCCAGCCCTGATTTAGAAGATTCGTCTTCCTAGTATTTCCATGATTGGGTAACATGAAACAGGAAAAGGAAATTATTTGTGAATCAGAATATATTCAAATCAGAATTTGCCCTAAAAGCCAGTCTTTCACATTGTGGACCAAAAAGAGAAGCTGTGTAGCAAACCTGACAAGTTCAAGGGCTTACTTGGCAGGCCTGACAAGGTCAATGATACTCCTAAACTCCATGGGACAGAAGCTCCTAGCCTCCTAGACCTCACCCTATATACCTCTTCACTGTTTGTCTCTATCCTTGATTATGTCCTTTATAATAAACCAGTAAACAAAAGTTCCCCCGATTTCTGTGGCTCAATATAGGAAATAAACTTGAGGAAGGGGTCATGTGAACTCTTGATTTGTAGCCAAGTTATACAGAAGGGGTCAGTAACCTGGGGACTTACTATGTTCAATTGGCATCTGAAGTTGGGGAGGGCAGTCCTATGGGACTGAGCCCCTGACCTGTGGGATTTGCACTAACTCCAGATCACTGGTGTCAGAATTAAAAGACACCCAGTTGGTGCTGGAGAGTTGGAGAACTGGTTGGTGTGGGGAAAACACCCACACATTTGATGTCAGAAGTACTGTGAGTAGAAGACAGTTTTCCTTTAGCCACTGCTGAGGAGGACAGGGTGTGTGTGTGTGTATGAGTGGGGAGGTGGAGCAGATCACATGGGTGGGGGCACATCGACTAGGCATGGGATACTTACTACACCCCATTGAGTCTTCCCCTCCTCCTAGAACTCTGCTGGGGACCGCCCCCAGACCCACTGCCCTCGTGAGGGGCATCACTGCTTCTGTTGACCCCTTCAGATGTGTCTGCGGGGTCAGTGCAGCAGACCCAGGTTCCTGGCTGAGGGCTTCTGCTGTCTTCTGTGACACTGGAGCCCTTAAATGCTGTGGTAGAAAGAAAGTGGCCTCTTTCCCTCCATTTGTTTCACATTCTTTTAGGTGGTGAGCTATGCGGACGTTGGATCAAGTGTCAGCAAAATCATACCCAAACTGACTATAACACCCACTAAAGGGGGTGTACTCATATATGTTACTGAAGGTCCCAGGAGACGTTCTACCCACCTGGTGGCTGCACTCAGCGTGCCAGTGATGGCCTCCAGCTTTGGTTTGCTTCCACCCTTCGCTCTGTTCTTCCCTTGTGGGCCGTTTTCTCAGGTTCCAGGTGGGGACAAACCATCAGAACCCTGCAGCCTCCATTCAGGTAGTTCTCCAGAGAGGTCTTGAATTTCTTCTCAGGTGTCCTGCTCTGGTCAGGTGTCCACTCCTAAGGCAGAGGAGGGGCTCCACCGATGTCCCCACGCCTGAATGCCACACTTCCTGGTCACGTGACTGAGGCTGGGTGAGGAAAGGCCAGGAATGTCGCTGCAACAAGAGAGAGGATGCTGCAGGCAAATGGTAAATGTTTGCACAGATACTAAGGATAAGGTGACCAGATTTTAACATTGGTAAAGCGGGACACCATTGACCGGGGGGGAGGGGGAGGTTCTTAATTAAAAATTTGGTCTATCTCCCGCCATTCCCTAGCTTGTCGTGCATTCTTTCCAAAAATCGGGACTTTTTTAAAATGCCGTGGGACGTGGGACAAATTGTTAAAAATTGGGACTGTCCCGCCAAAAGCAGGATGTCTGGTCACCTTAACTAAGGAGGACTTCCAGGGCCGCCGCACCCTGAAGGGTTTTAATGTGGGTATTGTCTCTCTAGGACCCAGACGACCGCTGGGGACTATGTGCACGAAGCTTGATCATGCACTGCTCATACACCGCTGTGTTGCTAGTTTATGTCTCTACATACTTTTATCATTATTTTAGAGTGTACTCTTTCTACTTATCAAAACAAAGCATTTTGCTGTAAAACACTATGCCTGTTATGTGGGCAACAGCCTCTCATGTCTGATGGCATCGGTTTCTCTTGCGCTTGATTTAGTCTTATGGTATTTTGCGCAGTAACCTGCTATACAGGCTTGAAAAATGACAAAATAAAGAACCTTCCTTAAGTCAAGGGGGGAAAGAAAGGAATAAGCTGAGTCCCATCTACATTTCAACAGAAACCAAGGCATAACTTGTGAGGACACACTGGGATTTCCGGAGCCCCTTTAGCACGCTAACGGGTGCCATCTCAGAACCCCACTGGATCTCTTGTGGCAACAAAGAGCCATAAAACTCCACACTGACACAGAGCAAAGCAAAACAGGAGTCAAGGTAAGTGTGGGCTCCTCAGAAGCCAGGCAACAATTTTGAGTGAGAGACATAAATCTTGTTTGGAAAGATTGGGGTGGGGTTGCAGCAGGAGGGAACTTGAACTTTTTACATTTCTTTTTTTTTTTTAAGATTTATTTTTATTGTTTTTGACAGAGAAAGAGACAGACAGACAGACAGAAAGAAGAGGGAGGGCCCAGAACAGTCCCCATAGTTGCACATCATTGGGGTTTTTTCCCCCACATAGTTCCACAGGTGGGTGTGGGGCTGCACAGGGCAGGAACTGGGCTGGGGTCTCACCCCGGTGAGAACTGAACTGGGGGCACTCCCCAGTCAGCATGTGGGTCCACACGGGCCGGGGCCGGGATTTGATCCTCAGTCCCCGGGGCTGTAAAGTGAGAGCTTAACACACTGAACCATCCCGGCTTCCCCAACTTTTTACATTTCTGTGCTACTTGTGATTGTCATAACCAGCATGTATTACACGTGTATGGTTTTCAAAAGAGTAAGAAAGGAAAGAGCGGAGGAATTTTGACCTATCATCTTTTCAGTGTGCATCTCATGAGCTTCTTTTGTTTTCAGGGAAGGATGTAACAGGGTAAAGAAGGAAGAGGGTCATAGATGGAGGAAGCTGCTCAGGACAGCAGTGAATGAAGGCACCTGATGAAATCTCTCCCCTGAGGAAGACAGTCCTAGGGGCTGAGAGGCTAGGCTTAGTTGGTGTTAAGTGACCACAGTTGACAAAGATCTGTAAGCTAGAACGGGTGGTGGTAATTGCTCGTAATGGGCCGTAATTGGCTGGGGAAGAAGGACCCTCCTACTGCCTTCCAGGCAGGGGTATAAAATAGGAGGGCAGAAGCAAGGAGACAGCAGAGGAGAGGAGCAGACAAGCCCAGCAGACGAGCCCTTGGGTCACGGTAGCTGGCTTGCTCCCCAAGACAGAGCAGCAGAGAGCCATTTGGATCGCAGCAGCTGGCTTGACCCGCAAAGCACAGTAGCAAAGGGCGGCACTTGGGACGTGGAGGTTTGGTTTGCAGGGAGCAGCCAGCACAAGCCATTAGGCACAGCAGCGGCTCTGGTGTTAGGCCCGGTGGTGTGGCGGGAGGAGTAGGCAGTCTTTGAGAGTGGAAACCCGCTGCCTTCTCAGGTCACTGGTGTCTGACAATAAATCCAATCCAATACCCAACTCCTGTCAGTTATTGGCTGAATAGTGCAGGCAGCGTGAGCCTGCCCTTGGTTTTATCCAGAACTGTTTTGGTGACATGGAATGATTATCTTGATTTTATGAGGTAATAAGGAGAGGGCAGGAGCCTCTGCTCTTGAATCAGAAAGGCTTTTTCTAAGGGAGGTAACATGGGTTTGATGTTGCCCATTAGCAATTGCTGAAGCTGAGACAACTGGTCTTGTCACCTGGTCTATGCCCCCAAAAGGCTGTGGCAGAGACTGGTAGTTGTCCCCCAACTCCCATTTGCCCCTCCTTCCTTTTGTAATATCCCCCACGTTTGGCTGGGCCCATGGCCATCCAAAATAAAGATGACAGTTTCCAGACACCCTACTCCTCACAGCTAGAGATGGCCATGAATCTAAGTGTGGTCAAGGAAATGTAAGCAGGTGTGATGCATAGGGGACAGAGGAGCCATCGGTCTTTGCCCATCATTCCTGCTCAGAACAAGAGCTGAAGCTCCAGCAACCAACTTGGACTTGAAGTGGAGGCCGCATGCTGATGACCAGGGCAATGCTGCCACCTGGGTCCCCAATATTACAGGGTACAGGACCCGCTCAGCACCGCCACCTCTGAGACTCATTTCTGTGAGGCAGAAGTAAGCTTCTGTGTGGTCTAAGACACTGTTATTTTCTGTGACACACAACCAAGCCTAATACTGACTACATGACTTTACTCCAAAATCAAATCAATCTTGACAGACATCCCCCAACACGAAATCGGCATATAGCTGCCATCTATAGGGGCTGGCAGAAGTAACGCCTTTTTAAAGTTTACCAGCTCATAAGTTTACCAAGTCAAGTATATGGCAGGTTAGAACTTTCAGTTACTCAGGGGACACATTCTAAACTAATATGTCCTACAGAATTGGTCAGGGAACTATGGTTTAAAATTAATGTATGTGAAGCTGTTTTATTGGGAGATTTTTTTTTGACTGAGTGAACTGTCACTAGCATCTGCTTTGAACTTTTTCCCCACTAGAATTATCTAGCCTTGCTTAAAGGCAGTACAGTGATCCCTCGTTTTTCGTGGTTAATGGGGGCCAGAACCTTCTGTGAAAGCTGAAAAACCGCAAAGTAGGATTTGCCCCTAGGAATTTTCATGTATGCGGGTACAAGAATGTTTTAAATATGTAAACAGTATTCATACTTTACTCATTTAAGACAAAAATTACAACAGTATACGTATTTACTTAAACGTGTCAGTGCTAATTAATAAGGTTAATTACAAAACCTTATACAGTAATAAACATTAATCAACATTGCAGTTTTGCGGATGTTTGCTTCCTCTTTCTTGATGGACCGCACTGTAGATTCCTTCACCCCGTCATGGCGTGCCACAGATGCATCACTTCTGCCCTCTTTGATCATATGTAAAAGTGTCACTTTTTCGCTGATGGTCATCATCTTCTTCCTCTTGGGCGCCCCGGAGGAAGCTTTCGCAGGGGCACAGCGCTTAGGCGGCATTATAAGGGCTTCATTAATAAAAAAAGTGATCGCTTAAACAAAACAAGTTACTGCCAACACAACACTAAAATACAGTATGCGGGACAGTCAACATCATGGACAAGACTGGCGAGATACAAGAGAAGATGCTAGGTGAGGCTGCGATGCTGCGCAGACAATCGACTCACAGGGATAAACCCACTCGTCCTCTCATGGGTCGATGTCGCACCGGAAACCAATCACGCGCCTTTATGAGAGCCCGTGGGATGGACTCTGAGTCACCTCATCTCTTTGTTTGACACGCAGGGATCCTTCTCTCTCGCGCATCCACATGAAACAACAACGCTCCTTTCCGCCATGTGGCTGCCGACATGGTTGTATTTTTTCATTTTTATTTTTTGATGAATATTTTGGGAAAACCCGCAAAGCACTGAAGCCGCAAACCATGAAGCGCGAAGTGGCGAGGGAACACTGTATCTCTATCCCAATTTGTCCTTAAATTTAAAATGCAGATTTTCTGCTTCACTGTAGAACAATAGGTTCAAAATCTATGGGGTGAGACCCAGGACTCTGCATTGTAAGCGAATACCCTGGCAGGCCCTGTGTGCACTCGGACTTGATAACGACTGGGGGCATCTGTCTTTCATAAGCTGGAGTAGACCCCAGACTGTTTTCTGAAAGGACCCCAGCTAAGGTGCTCCTTATACTCACCCTCTGCCAAGAGGAAGTAAGAGCTCATCCGTCATGTGTCTGAATAGAATCCTAAATTCTCTTTTAAAGACTTTCTTCTTTTCCCCTTTAGTATTAAGAGCATGGTGACCCTCCTTTTATCAACAACATGGGTTCTTTCAAGAAATGACAACCTCACACTCTGCATGTTTAATTTTATCAGAAGCCCATTGAGGAGAAATAATGGCCAGATCATTTTCTCAGCTCTTCTAAGTTTTACCCTTGAAATGTGTCAGAGAATTGCCTACTTGGATTAGGTGGTTTTCCTCTCTTGTGTGGCTTTGTTTTTACTGGACACACCCTGGAGCTATGTCATCAACCTTTCTTGAAACATTGGTATGAGACACAACAGTAGGAAACTGCTTACCACAGTCATTGCCCGGGCGCTGGGACGAGCAATTGTGCCCTAACCAGTCCTGTCCTCATAAGGGCCTGCGGACCGTGGCCAGGCCTCAGCATCAGAAAGCACGGTGATTCCAAAAACAACTGGGTTGTTTTCACCTGACGAATAGGAAAAATACAATCACTAATTGTTTTTTCCTCTTCACCTTGGTTTCTGAGAGATTTCACAATGAAATGTTGTGTGACCTACTTGGAGCAAATGTACAGGACCTTGTGCTGGCTTCCCCCCAACCTATTTATTATTACATATGTGTTCCTTCATCATGTCCCCCAAGCAGGTACTGTGTTGTTTTTACTGTGTGTGTTAATAATTGATCGCTAATCCTTTGTGGGAAGAGCAGAAGGAATAGATGGATGGAGACAGGCTGACCAGACGTACCATCTTAAATGGGACAGAGGACAACGATACTGTTTCAAACGACACGAATGATCAACCTCGTCTCACTGGGCTACATTCAAGGTGTTAGTGGGCCATATGTACCGTTTGAAACGGGCCAGTACCTTTGTTTTCTGTCCCATTTCAAATGGGACATCTGGTCAGCCTAGATAGAGACCAGCATAGATCTCTGATTTTCTCAGTTACATTAGTGTTTTTCTCTCTGTGTGTACCCTTCCCTAAGCCCAATATACACTCAAAAGAGAAGAGGTCAACTTTTAAAATCCCATAAAAGAGAAAAATAAAAATGCTACTCTATAAGTAAATGTAACTACTTCTAAGAGTAGATAAAGTAGGAAGAGCAGTGGGGGATGGGGAACCAATGTAGGGGGGGAAAAAGAAAAAGAAAGAAGAAATGAAAAAAGAAAGTATAAGAGAAGAAAGGAAACATGTGAAGAAGTAAGAATATGGGAAGCCGGGATGGCTCAGTGGGTTAAGTACTCACTTTGCAGCCCCAGGGACTGAGGATCAAATTCTAGCCGCAGCCTATGTGGACCCATATGCTGAACTGGGGTGTGCATCCCATGCAGGAGGCCCCAGTTCAGTTCTCACCACCCCAGTTTGGCCCCTGGCTTAAGGGGATGTGCCTCCCATGCAGGAGGCCTCCAGCCCAGTTCTTGCCCTGCGCAGCCCCCACCCACCTGTGTGGAACAAAACCATGTCAAAAACTGATGACATACAACTATGGAGACTGCTCTGGGCCCTCCCCCTTCGTTCTGTCTCTCTCTGTTTCTGTCTCTCTCTGTCAAAATCAATAAAATAAATCTTTACCAAAAAAAAAAAAGAAAAAGAAAAAAGAAGTAAGAATCATTTCAGAATGAAACAAGGAGGGTTGGGATGTTCCAGGCTCGTGTACACCATCAGAACACCTAGCAAAGAGGGTTCCAGACCAGCATCTCCTGCTGGTCCGAGTACTCAGTAATCTTCCTCCGGGTGGAGTTCTGCAGGTTTCGTAATTTATCATCATTTCACCCCAGCATGTTTCTAAGACACAGGAAGCAAAAACAAAGTGACAAAAACTGAAGTGTTGCCTAGTTTAAGGTTGTTTAAAATGCACCTGTCTCCTGACTTCAGCTGTGTGTAGGACTCCTGACACACGAGGGCACTGTTTCTGCGGTTGATAATATTCAGGGCACAGAAAATCTTGTTGAAAAAGGAAGTCGAGGGAACTCATGGCTGGGGGCTTGCTCTGTGTTCTAGGCTGCCCAGGTTTTCTGGAATGGGTGGGGCATGTTCTAGTGCACCAAAGGAAAAAGGTCAAGGGTGTCAGAGCCTGCAAGCTGGCCTCCTGGCCACAGGGCTGCTGGTTGGAAGCTCCTTGAATCAGGATGACTGCATCTTATTTATCAGACAGAATTAATGTATCAAAGCACAAGCTTTGGGGAAGCTGGGATGGCTCAATGAGTTAAGCGCTCATTTTGCAGCCCCGGAGCCTGAGGATCGAATCCCAGCTCCGGCCCAGGCGGACCCATGTGCTGAACTGGGGTGTGCCCCAGTGCAATTCTTATCGGGGCCCATGTGGGAGGCTCCCAGCCCAGTTCCTGCCCTGCGCAGCCCTGTGCCCACCTGTGGATTGAAACTATATGGAAAACTAATGCTGTCAACTATGGAGACTGCTCTGGGCCCTCCCCCTTCTCTCTGTCTGTCTCTGTCAAAAAACAATAAAAATAAATCTTTAAAACGCAAGCTTTGGAGTCTGACCTCGAATCAAAGATAGATGACCTTGAGCGAGTGACTTCAACTTAGTCTAAAATGAAAGTCTAAAATGGAGGTATCATTTGGTAGAACTCTGGGAGGATTAAATGAAATGATCTAGCTACAGCATGTGACACATAGTAGGGACTCAGTAAGTTAACAGTATTTGTCACTTAGCAGTGCTGACATGCAGTGGTGCCCAGTACACGTTTAAGTGAAGGAAGGAGGGGGTATGGGTTGAGGAAAACTAACATCCTCCTGCTTTTTAGTGCATAGCCGGCTAGCTGAATCAGAACGCAGTCTGTGCCTCCACCAGTCTTTTCTACTCCTCATTTGACAGGTGAGAAAGCAGAGGTCAGAGGAAAAAGTGATGTGTCCGGGGCTTCCTAGCTGGTAAGAGTCAGGGTGAGCCCAGGTCTCCTGAGTGCTGGCCCTTAGGGACCCACCTGAGGAGCCAGGAGCCGAAGGATGGGAGGAATGGGGACCCTAGCAAACTAATTCTAGAAAATAGGGAGGCTCTTGGCTTGCTCACTGGGGACCCAGCAGTGACGCCCGACCCCACCCCAACCTAGTGACCGGAACCACAAAAGAGTGTCTTACTTGCCCTGGGGCCACCATGGTTGGCCTCTGTTCTGAAAGGATCTGCAGGGAGAGTTCTCACTTCCCCAAATGGCCCTCTTCCTGTGTCACAAGGAGTCTTGGGTCACCTCCTTCCTCTGTGCAATGAGACCAAAAGCAGTTTCTGCCTTTGCTCCTCTTCTCTCCTGTCCCCTCTCGCCTTGCCTTTTCTGGGAGCCAGTTCCCAGGACCAGCCCTGCTCCGGCCGCTTGGCCGGCTGTGTCAGCTCCCGCCGGCTTCCTGGCCTGAACACCCCACGAAACGCCTCACGAGGCTGAGGACCCTCCCTCCCCGGTGTAGCACGGCCTGTCCTGAAGCCGGCTCTGCTTTTGATCTGCCAGCAGGAAGCAATAAAAGGCACTTTCCACTTGCCTGCTGGGACCATATTTTCCAAAGTCAAAAGCGGGACTCATTGCCCAACCGGGACACATGCCTTTCTGAGCACTTTCGGACAAAACGGGTGACAATGGACCATGCCAGGAAGGCTGGTTGCCAGGCACATGCTCGTGGGACATTCTCTCCTCTGGGAGATGCCTGCCAGAAGTGCCATCTGCATTTGTGCAGATTCGTGGCTGGGAACGTGTCTAGGCACCAACCACAGGCCCGGGCTGCCTCCTGCTTGGGGTCGGCAGGTAGCTGGGCACGGGCAGTTGTGTGCAGGAAACCCCCGTCTGAATTCACTTGCTTGCTGTCTCTGCATGAAGATCCTATTCCCACGGAGGCTTTGTGGGGTGCTTTCAACTCCGACTCTGTGAGTCTTTTAAAAATATCAATCCAACAATGCAAGCCTACCCAATAAATACTCTAATGACCTGTTTCATGTGTGAGGTACTGTGCTGTGTCCTGCCAGAGATAAAATGATGAAAAATGCCACTACTCTCACACTTTTGAGTTCCTGCTGTGGGTGTGAAATCATGGTAGTGCTTCGGGGAGGATCGCGTGGCTGAACACGTGGATTCTACCCTTTTGTGCTCAGCTATAATAAAAATAATCATAGTATCAGAGACAGCCAGGGGTCTTGAGTTCAAATGTTGCCTCATCCTCTTGATGGCTGTGTGGTACTGGGCAAGGTCTTCTTTCAACTGCTCGTTTTATCCATAGGAAGTCGTAGTACCTGCTAGTGCGGGACTGAGGGGTAAAAGCTGGCAAGTTGTTTATGTGCCTGAGACACCGTAGGTGCTGAGAGATTTCCTTCCTTCCTCCCTTTCTTCCTTAAGGAGCTTGGAGGCTGATAGATAAGAGCAGCTCCTGCCATAACTTACACACATGCTGTAGACGGTCAAACAAGTTCAACCAGGGTGCAAAGTGTGCCAAGGCTGCCTTTTGTGGTTTGTTGCACATGGGGTGGGGTGGGGCGGCTCTGATTGGCATCGCTGGGGGCTGCTGGTCGGCTTCCTTCCTGCTGGTCCTTCCTGGGCTCCACCCAAATCATTTGTGAGGGGTAAGTTTCAGGGCCTTCACCAGCCACACATGATTAGAACTGATGGTGCCAGTAGGTAAGTTGCCAATGACTTCCCCCACCAAGGCTGAGCGCCCAGGAGCCTGCGGAGAAGTGTGTGTTCCCAGCAGGCGGGCTGACCAGGGGAACGGGTAGGACTCACCAAAGTCCTCCCCTGTGCCAGGGGAAGGGGTAGGACTCGCCGAAGTCCTCTCCTGTGCCAGGGGGAGGGGTAGTACTCGCTGAAGCTCTCCCCTGTGCCAGGGGGAGGGCTAGGACTCACCGAAGTCCTCCCCTGTGCCAGGGAGAGGGCTAGGACTCGCCGAAGTCCTCTCCTGTACCAAGGGAAGGGGTAAGATTCACCGAAGTCCTTCCCTGTGCCAGGGGGAGGGGTAGGACTCGCCCAAGTCCTCCCCTGTGAGTGGAAACACAACACAGAGAAATGTCAGGTATGTGGTTTCCACCCTAAACCAAGTTGGGGAGCCAGGACCACGTGCTCACAATTAAAAGAAAAACAGAACAAAACATAACCCCCCTGGCTGTGCTAACGCAGTAGCACTTCACTTTTCATGTGACCTTGCAGCCTCCCCTAGGCTCTCAAAGGCATTCTTCTGGTTGGGCCTCCCAGTACCTCGGTGAGGCAGGCAGACTACTTATCTTTATCTAGTTGTGCAATGGAAAAAACCGAGATCACCAAAGTTACACAACATGCCAACATCACACCTGAGGGGCAGAGATGTGGTTCTGAGCCAGGTAATCTGACTCTAAATCCAGGCTTCTTAAAGAAAATGTACACGGCCTATCAATTCATGCAAGATTTTCCCCAAAATTATTGTGGTAGCGGCCATCTGTTCCCTTCAATATCCACTCTCTTTTTCTACAGCAATAAAAGTTTTCACTGCACAATTAGCAGCTCAGCTAGATTGCATTTCCCAATCCCCCTCAATGCTAAGGTTGGTCATGCAATTATGTTTGCGCCAACATGAGATATAAGTTGAAGTGATCTGTGCACTCTTCCAGATCAGTTAAAATGAAGGCATTTGCTTGCCTTCTTCCTGAAGGCAGGGATACAGAATGTGATGGCAGGAGCTCAGGAAGCTGTTTTGGGATGCACCACCTCTAAACTACTCACCTGGAATTTTTGTGAGAGCGAAATAAACTTAAGTTGAAGACATTGTATTTTGGTTCTCTTTGTTAAAACAGCCGGACATTTACTCTAACTAATGTGAGCATATGAATCCAATAATAATTATGAGAAAAAAAAAAGACTATTGGGATGATTTAAAAGATTTTTTTTTTT
>PVKE010039123.1:0-15152 GCA_004027555.1 Craseonycteris thonglongyai
TTTCTTTCTTTCTTTCTTTCTTTCTTTCTTTCTTTCTTTCTTTCTTTCTTTCTTTCTTATTCCATTTCCTCATCTTACTCCTTTTCCTCCGAGGGTATTAAAACCCCAGACAGTGTGGTTTGAACCTACATCCTAGTCTTTATCTCTCTAGGCCACCTTACTCACAGTTTGGGCTCTCGGTTTCCTTTTCATCTCCAGTATCTGGGATTATCCTTTTTTTTTTTTTTTTTAGCTCAGCTATGTAGTAAATCAAGCTTCTATAATGTAGCCATTGGTTCAGTTGTTTGTCCTAGCCATGGGGCCCCCTCCCTGTCTACCCCAGCTTTTCCACAGCTCCCCAGCAACCAGGCCCAGGTAGCTGTCCACCGCCTCAAGATGCCCACGATTCTGTCAGAACAAGGCTGTCAAAGTCAGTCACGATGACATCACTCCCCCGCCCACACCTAGGCCGGCAGCAATCCGTGGCTCACACTTTTGAAGGGGTGAGGTAGGTATGGAGGGAGGCAAGGAGTGGAGGACCCAGACCACAGAGGGGCCTCTGAAACCTCCAAATTCTTCTCACCACCTTTGCTTATGGTTGGCTGTTTCTAGAACATGGCTGTCCTGATCAAAATCACATGACACAAGTTACTGTATGAGGGGACACATGGGAGTTTCTGCAGTTTTAGCAATATTTTATTTGTGAAGCTGGGTGGTGGGACAGGGGTACTTGTCCCATAGGTGCACAGCTCTCCATCCACATTCATAAGGACCACGTGACTTTTCTGATCCAGAATCTTATGCATTTGAGAAGAGTAAGACAGTGTGTACACACTGGACATATTGCAGGACACTCAATGGGGTCTGGGTGGTACCCCACAATGAAACACATGGATATTCCTCCACATATGAATATTTATATGAAGCGTGATAAATACTATGACTGGCCAGCCATCCAAATGGTCAGGTTTGCTGACAAACTTAGGAGAAACATTTGCAGGTTTCATAGCTTGTTTGATTTGGTTATTATGAAGGAATTGATAACCATCAGCGCCATGCCGACTGCCCATTGCATAACTTCACTACTTCTTTTAATATTTATTTTATTGTTTGAGAGAAAGTGAGAGAGAGAGAAGTGGGGAGGGGCCAGAACAGTCTCCATAGTTGCACATCATTAGTTGTGACATGATTTCATTCCACACAGGTGGATGTGGGGCTGTGCAGGGCAGGACCCAGACCAGGGGCCTCCCGCATGGGAGGCAAGAATCTTTGCTGCTGAGCCATCCTGGCAGTTATCAGCTGTGCCACAGTTCAGCATATGTGTTTGCAGGACCAGAAGTTGAATCCTGGACCTCGCAATTGTGAGGCAAGCACTCAACTGCTGAGTTATCCTGGCTTCCCCTTCATTACTTCTAAATACATGAAAACTAAAGATGAAAGTGATGCAGGCACATCATAGAAAATAGAGGGAAAAAAACCCCACAGTCATTCATAACCAAAATTCGTCATAACTAAGAGATTAACGTCAGTACACTGCCATTAACAGAACTCCAAACTTTATTTGAATTTCACCAGTGTTTTCACTGATCTCCTTTTTCTGTACCCGGATCCAGTTCAGGACAAACACCTGTGAACCCCCCTCCCAGAAGGTCCTGTTACACTTCCCTCCCTTGACTTTTCCAGGAATCCCCTCTTGGTTCTGGCTCCTTAGCTTCTCTTCTTGCTTTGAGTCTGGTTGTGGACATAAGTACTTTTTAGGAGTCTGTTAACCAAGGCTTCTGTGTGTTGGAGTGCTTCTAGAAGGCGGTTCTAACTGGGCTTTAAGGAGCAGGGAGGGAACCACGGGAGGGTGTCCTGGCAGGGCAAGAACGCTGATGGGACCTGAGTGGACGGGTTGTTTGGGTGGAGGAGTTGACGATCAGGCCAGGAGGTAGGTTGAGATCATCTTGGTGCCTTAAAGGCCAGAAGAAGACTGTGGAAGCTACAGAAGGCTTTGGGGGTGGGGCTGGGGGTGACATGTCTGGCACTGGTATGAAATGATTAGATTACAGAGTCAATAAACTGAGCCCCTACTAAAATGACAGAGAGCTGGGGCCCTCGAGGGTCTCCTGAGCCCACTCCGTCACTGGACAGAGTGAGCCTCAGAGGCTGAGAACCAGAAGGAATGTGTTCAAGGTCATGTGTCACATTCACACAATCACTAGTTGTGCCTGGAGCTATGAAGCAAAGAGTGGGTGATCAGGGAAGGTGCTTAAACAGCTCATAACTCAAAATCAAGATGCTATTTAAGTTATCTAATGCTGTACATCTCATACTGAGACATGTGTCTTTTTTTAAGATTTATTTTATTGTTTTTGACAGAGACAGAGAGACAGAGACACAGAGAGACAGAGACAGAGAGAGACAGAGAGAAGAGGGAGGGCCTAGAGCAGTCTCCACAGTTGTACATCATCAGTTTTCAACATGGTTTTGTTCCACACAGGTAGGAGGGGCCGCGTAGGGCAGGAGCTGGGCTGGGGGCCTCCTGCATGGGAGGCACGTCCCCTCAAGCCAGGGGCCAAACCAGGGGGAAAGAACCAAACTGGGGTCCTCCCGCTTGAGAAGCACACCCCAGTTCAGCATGTGGGTCTGCGTGGTCTGGGGCCAGGATTCGATCCTCGCTCCCCAGGGCTACAAAGCAAGTGCTTAACCCACTGAGCCATCCGGCTTCCCTGGTATGTGTCTTGATCACATGGTGCATTTGTTAAAACACAGATCCCTGGGCCCACCCCTGACTTTCTGGTTTGGTAAACTTGGGGTGGAGCCTGAGAACCTGCACGTCCAACAAGTTATCTCTGGGGTGGTGCTCATGCTGCTGGTGGAGGGTCCACAGTCGGGGTTGTGCCAATCTACTGGACTTAGTCCGTAGAACATAGAAGTGCAGATCAATCCAGCTGCCGCAGGTGAAGCCCTACCTTGCGCTGATGGTGGAGGTGGAGAAAGTGAGCTACGTGGGAAAGTCCTGGTGCGAGCTTGGTCCTGCCCAACCAGGAAGACGCTGTTGGGAATGAGGATATAGAAGAATCCAGAACAGGAAGCGCCCTTGTGACCCCAAAGCTGCAGCAGGTGCTGGGGAACCTCCCTGGTTTTCAGGGGATCCATAGTGAGGCCTGACCCAGGATTCCTGGGGACCCACTGGTCAGGAGCCACATCAGGAAGGTGCCGTAGGGGCCTGGGCTTTGTTTTGGCACCAGGAAAGCTGGGCGGGAGGCCAGGGCTGCGGTGGAGCTGGGCAGAGAGAGGGCTGCCCCTTCAGGCCCGGGAAGACTGGAGGGGAGGCCGCCATCCTCTGAGCCACGTTCCTCCCAATCCCGCCCTGTCCCCTCCATGTGCTCTCTTGGGCCTGTTTCTCTCCCTCCCTCAGGGCCCAAAGCACAGGCCTGATTCACACAGTTGCCCGGGAGCTCTTGTGGGGGCTGACAGGCGGGCCCCATCAGGAGTCAAGGTGGTTTCACCAGCCCCTGAATGGAGTAGAGATTCCAGGCCTTGGGGTATCAGCCCTCGGGGCAGGGACACCAGTTGGGAGCCTCCCTCTACCCCTTCTCAGCACTCCCTCAAGGACAGTATCAGGATCAGCCGGCAGCCCCAAGCAGTTCCTCGTCCAAACAGAGACCTTCATCATCACAAGGAGCAGACAGAGAGGTTGCTTCGAGTCAGACCCCTTGTGGCCCCCAGCCCCATTAGGGACCCCTGAAGGCCCCCAGTCTTGTTGCTGCTGTAGGAAGATGCCGTGCCTCTGCTTCCTGCACCATCCTGGGGGAGCCCCCTGTAGGCCTGCCCTGGGAGGGCACTGCACGTGGCAGAGAAGCCGGGCAGCCCCAGAGCTCTCCCGGGCAGGCCCGACCTGCTGGGCCGCTCTCCCATGCCAAGCCCAGCAGCTCTGACCACGCTTACCTCAAAAGACCTGCCCAGACCGGGTGGGGGTCGGGGCCTGTGACCCAGACCCTGGGATAATCTGTCCCCAGGAAAAATGGCTGGGACTCGACTGCTTCCTCCAGGAAGGAGACAAGGGCTGCCCAAGGCCAAGGCCCTGTGGAAGCACAGCCTGCCACCTGGGCGGCTGACAAGATAGGAACCAGTGTTTGGACAAGCCTCAGGCAGATGGGACGTGTGGGCTCCAAATCCTGGCACGCCAACCGCCACCCCTCCTTTACCAGTTTTTGCCTGGGTCCGTCTGTGCCCCCGTTTCTTCATCTGTTAAATGGGACGATAACCGTGCCTTCCGTGTGGGGCTCTGGTAAGGACGGGGTCAGCCTAGGAGGACCACGTGGTGGGCAAGAGCCCAGGCTCTGGGGCGGGCCTGCGTAGATCCAGATCTCAGCTCCTCCCGCTGTGTGATCTCGGGCCTGTCACTTACTGCCTCTGCCTCCGTTTCCTCACCTGTGAAAATGGAGATATCGGAGCTGCCGTGGTGATTGAAGGAGCAAGCGTAACTCCCTAGCACGCTGCTGCCATCCTAAGTGCTCCGATGCCAGCCAATGCCAGCGGTTGATTATACTTATGGAGACGGGGTACTTGGCACACCGAGGTGCCCGGTAAATGTGGGCTCCATCCTCTGGTTCCCCCTGACTCTCACATCTCACATTTTCCTACCCACGTGTCCAAACACTCAAGATTCTCGCTGATCGCCCACCTATGACAGCTTATTAGCTTGTTCACACTCAAGTGTGAGTGGCTGATGGCTATTTAATTTCTGCAGCAGGGGCTTGCGCCCCGGCAACCAAAGGGACAGTGTGATACTGGTGGACTCTCAGACCACAGGCCAGGCTAAGGGAGAGTTTGGAAAGGTAGCTCTCCCAGAATCCTTCAGGTATTAGTTCTCCTCCGCCTGGACCTCCAGGGTGGAAAGGGCTCCGGGTTCAAGACCCAGCTCTGCTCCTGACTGCTGTGTGACTTTCAGCAGCTCACTTGACCTACCTGGAGTTTCTTCATCTGCCCAATGGGGTAACTGTTCTTCTGCTCAGCTCAAGGGGCTGTCCAAAATCAAAGGCATCTGAAAATGGTCTGTATTTGTCCCCCTGGATTGTGGTTATTTGTCCACAGGTCTGTCTACTCTCTCGAGCCTAGACAGGAAGCTGGCTGGAGTCTTTCTTGGAATCTCGTGTAGGGCCAACCACATAGTAGGTGTTCAGTGAACATGAGCTAAACTGAAGTGCACATCCTGATCTTGGGACACAATCAGTCCATCCCATGCACACATTCACACTCATCCATTCCCCACCATGTCCTCAGTGGCATGAGGAAGCTGGGAGGACCCCATTCAGCAAACGTGGGAACCGAGGCCTGGGGAAGTCAGGACGTTTGTCTGAGGCCTCGCAGCTAGCAGTGGTGTTGCTGGAATGACACCCCACTTGGCTTTCTGGATATCCGAGTTGGTCCGGAAGGAAGGCAGTTTGCATCTCACAAGGATGTGGAGTTGGCAGAAGGGGACAAAAATATAAGGACAGCTCATGGGCTTCAGGCACCAGCTGCATCAGCCCCAACATTAGGTCATCAAATTCTCACGACTTCTCTACAGGAGGTATTATCGTCACCTTACAGATAACAAAACTGAGGCTCAGCGAGGTAAAGGCGTTTGGCCAGAACGTTGGAGAGCAGGACTTGAAACCGGCGGTGTGTGACGCCGATGGTTGTGCTCATGAGCCCTCACGCTCACACCCACACGTACGTGGCCTGCGCGGCAGGGGGACAGCAGTGATCTGGGCGTGAAAGCTGCCTCACGTCGTGATGTCTGTCACAGGGAGGTGAGTGGAAGACCTGCCTCACAGACCGACTTGTCCACAAGATGGATGAGTGCTCTGCAGAAGGAGGGGCAGCCCTGTCCTAGGACAGGAGCCAAAAGCCAGGGAGGGTAGTTGGGCTAGTGGCCATTCAGCACTGCGCTGACCCCTTCCCGGGGGAGCCCCCTCACCTTTGTGCCATCTCTTCCTCATCTCTGCCTGTGTCCCTTGTGTAACTTGGGCAAGTTCTGTCACCTTTCTTCTCTCTGATCCTCAATTAGTTCATATGCAAAACAGGGTAACACTGGCACCAGCCTTTTAGGGTTATTTTGAAGAGGAGATGAGATGAATTCATAGACAGTCTGGCACTCATTCGCTGGCCAAGCGCTCGGTTCATAAGGCCAGTTACTGTGATCTCCTTGCCCGGCCTTCCATCCTGAAGAGCCTCTCAGGACAGACAGGACCCGGTTCTCAGCCTCGTCCTGCACTGAGGGCATCTCTCCCATCCTGTCCCAGCTCCTAGTCTCCAAGGGGGCAGGACACTGGACGCCAGCCCGGGGTCCTGCCGCGCCCCGGGGGAGCCAACCAGCACCCCTCTGCCTCAGTTTCCCGCCCACGACAGGGGCGAGCGTCCCTTGGCGCTGCCTCTGGGTCCTGTGCGCAGAGGTGGCCCAGCGCCCGGAGGCGCGCGGGCGGGGGCGCGGGCCCTGGGGAGGCGGCGGGCCGGCCACGCCCGCGCGGGGACCGGCACCTCGAATCCACGTGATTTCTCGGCAGCGGCCGCCGGCGCGAGCCCGGCAGCTCCGGGCTCCTGCTTTCAGTTTCGCGCGGAGCGCGGCGGAGCGAGGAGCGCGGCGGGTGAGTGCCGAGCGCGGGGCCGGGCCGGGGTGCAGGTGCCCGTGGGCGCCGGAGCGCGGGTGGGGGGCCAGGTGAGTGACCGGGTGCCTGGATGGATGGATGGACGGACGGACGGGACGCCGGTGTCGGGGGCAGCGTGCAGCCTGCGACCCTGCAGAGCGTGAAGGATGAGGCAGGGCCACCGGGTTGGGGGGCGCGACCCGCGGCGGCGCTCCCTCTGCCTCCCACTCCTCGTCCTCGAAAGCGCCTGTCTCCTCCCCGGAGCTTCAACTTTTAATCGCTTTTTGCAGAAGTCACGCTGCTCGGTCTGCACCATGCAGACGTTTTAGTCTCAAAAAAAAAAAAAAGGAGCGTGTGATTGTGGACAATTCCGAACGTATGCCAAAGTAGAAGGAAGAGCGTTAGGTGGAGGCCTCGGGACCCGCTGGGTCTGATGCAGGGGCGCCCCGCGTAACCACTCCTGCCCTGGGCCAGCCAGCTCTGCCTCCATCACATCTCATTTTGGAACAAATGCAAACAGACAGCACAGCATCTGAAACAAAAATTTTCAGAATGTACTGAAAAGAGTTAGAAACCAAACAAACAAACAACCACAATACCACCAGCATACTTTAAACATTTTTTAACAGTAGTTCCTTCATGTCAAACTTTACAGACTATTTCTAATGGACATCTTAACCTCAGAATAGGTGAATATATGTGTCTCATTTTGTTACTTGTTTTTGCATTTCCATCCTTAAAAAAAAAAAAAAGACTCGGGGAAGCCGGGATGGCTCAGTGGGTTAGGCGCTCACTTTGCAGCCCCGGGGACCGAGGATCAAATCCCGGCCCCGGCCTGTGCGGACCCATATGCTGAACTGGGAGCTCCCCCAGTTCAGTTCTCTCTCTGTCTCTGTATCTCTCTCTCTCTCTCTCTCTCTCTCTCAAAAACAATAAAAAAATAATAATAAATAAAACACCTGATTTCTTTACTTAAAAAAAAGAAAAGACTTTCTTGTTTGAGAGAAGAAGAGAGAGAGAGAGAGACAGAGACCAGAGCAGTCTCCATAGCTGCACATCATTAGTTGTGACATCGCTTCATTCCTCACAGGTGGATGTGGGCCTGCATAGGGTGGAACGGAACCGGTTCCTCACATGGGTGGTGAGAACCCTCGCCTCCATCTTGGCAGTTCCCAGTTGTGCTGCAGTTCAGCAGAGGGCTTGCACCGGCGGGGACTGGAACTTGCTCCCTGGAACTTGCTCCCCAGAACTTGTGGTTGCAAGACAAACGCTCAACCTGCTGAGCTATTCCGGCATCCCCAGCATCCATTTTATAAATTGGGGTTTTTATGCTTCCTCTTTGAAAGCTGGGGGTTCTATAGACTTAAAATGCAGGTTGAAGCCTGCACTTCTCAGTCTGGGAGTGGCAGGAAGTGGGGTGCATCCTACACCTGTACCTGGAGACTCATTCCTCCAAATTGCTTTTTCTTCTCTCTGACAAGCAATAAGCCCAGAAGAGCACTAGGTTTGGTCTCCAGCTGGAGAACAGAGCAGGAGGCAAAGCTGATTGCCTTCAAGGTAAATCCAGGCTCTCCATTCAGCACACTTTCCCCAAACCTGCCTGCACTACAGTGCCGACTGGCCATTGGTTATGCCCACCTGCCTTGACCCAGTTTGACTGGAGCCCAGCATGGAAGACAGGCTTTTAGGGGCTCTCAGCACCTTGTATTTTCTGGATGACCATGGACTCACTACCGTCATTCTTCAGAGATATTGCAGGTTTCATTCCAGATCACTGCAATGAAACAAATATTGCAAAAAGTGAGTCACACCAATTTGGGGATTTCCTGGTGCCTAGAAAAGTCATGTTTCCACTAGACTGTGGTCTATTGAGTGTGCAATAGCACTATGTCTTAAAAAATGGACACGGCTTAATTTTAAAATACTTTATTGCTAACAAATGCTAACCATCATCTGAGCCCCCAGCGAGTGAGTTATAATCTTCATGTTGGTGGAGGGTCCTGCCTCGATGTTGATGAACACACAAGCTCTGGGGAAGCTGGGATGGCTTAGCAGGTTAAGCACTCACTTTGTAGCCCTGGGGACCAAGGATTGAATCTCAGCCCTGGCCCATGCAGACACATATGCTAAACTGGAGTGTGTTTCCCATGCAGGAGGCCCCCAATTCGGTTCTTGCCCCCACCAATTCGGCCCCTGGCTCAAGGAACTGTGCCTCCCATGTGGGAGGCCCCCAGCCCAGTTTCTACCCTGCACAGCCCCTGCCCACCTGTGTGGAACAAAACCATGTTGAAAACTGATGACGTACAACTATGGAGACTGCATTTGGCCCTCCCCCTTCTCTCTGTCTCTCTCTGTCTTTGTCAAAATCAATAAAAGAAATCTTTAAAAAAAGAAAAGAAAGAAAACACAAGATCTGCAGAGCCCAATAAAGCGAAGTACCCCTGTACTTTATCTCTCAGAACCTCAGTTTCTCATCTGTAAAATGAGGATGACACTGTCCTGCAAAGCATGTGCTGTGGGTTGGATGAGACGATGCACAAGGAATACCCAGTTCATGGTCAACCTCAAACACCGCACAAGCAAAAGGGAAAGTTCTTTGAAAGTTTCACAACATGCTGAGTCTGGTTCCATGGCCAGACGCAGAGAGGCCCGGGGGTGTGCGGGGCCAGGTCAGTCTCTCTAGACCCCGCGACACACCCTCTTCCCCTCGGAGGATCACTCAGCGAAACTTCTCAGTATGTTTTTCCCCCATCTGGTATGGATGGGATTGTGTCCTTAAAAATGCTATGTTAGGAAGCTGGGAGGGCTCAGTGGGTTAAGCGCTCGCTTTGAAGCCCCGGGGACCAAGGATCAAATCTCAACCCCGGCCCATGCGGACCCACATGCTGAGCTGGGGAGTGCCCCCAGTTCAGTTCTTGCCGGGGCCTATGCGGGAGGCTCCAGGCCCAGTTCCTGCCCTGCGCAGCCCTGTGCCCACCTGTGGAGTGAAACTATATGGAAAACTAATGTCAACTATGGAGACTGCTCTGGGCCCTCCCCCTTCTCTCTGTCTCTCTCTGTCTCTGTCTCTCTGTCTGTCAAAATCAATAAAATAAATCTTTTTAAAAAACCGCTATGTTGAAGTCTTAACCCCCAGAACCTCAGAATGTGACCTTATTTGGAAATAAGGTCAGAGCACATGCAGTTGGTTAAGATGAGGACATAGTGGAGAGTAGGTGAGCCCTTCAGTACGACTGGTATCCCTTATAAGACAGGAGATGAGACTGAAAAACAATCAAGAACCACGTGACCTCACTTAGAGGTGGATTATAGAACTACGAGTAACAAAGAAACGAAAACGCACGGACACAGTCAATAATTTAGTGGTTACCTGAGGGTAAGCAGAGGGGCGTGGGGAGAGGATGGGGCATCAGATACGTGGTGATGGAAAGAGAACTGACTCTGGGTGCTGAGCACAGTGCAACACACAGACGACGTAACGGAGAATTGTACACCTGGAACCTATGTCAGTTTTACCAACCAATGTCACCCCAGTAAATTTAACAATAAAAGAAAAGAGAGAGGTAGGAGATGGCATATGAAGACAGTGACACACAGGAAACATACCATGTGACAGGAGAGGCAGAGCCTGGAATGATGTCTATAAGCCAAGAACTCCCAAGAATTGGTAGCAACCACTAGAAGCCAGAAGAGGCAACAGAAGGTCCTTCCTTGAGGTTTCGGAGAGACCAGGGCCCTGCTGACACCTAATTTCAGACTTCTGGCCTCCAGAGCAAGGAGAGGATAAATTTCTGTCACTTTAATCCACCCAGTTAGTGGTCCTTGCTTACAACAGTAACAAAGCTAGGACACTAATTCAATATCCCAGAATCTCTCTGCCTTCTACACAGAGTTGTCCTAAGGACTAAGCAAATTAATACAAGTGCAGATACTTTGTAAGAAACTTTTTGTAGGGGAAGCTGGGATGGCTCAGTGGGTTAGGCGCTCACTTTGCAGCCCTGAGGACCAAGGATCGAATCCTGGCCCCGGCCCGTGCGGACCCATATGCTGAACTGGGGAGTGCCCCCAGTTCAGTTCTCATCGGGGCGAGACCCCAGCCCAGTTCCTGCCCTGTGCAGCCCCACTCCCACCTGTGGAATGAAACTATGTGGAAAAACCAACGATGTACAACTATGGAGACTGTTTGGGGCCCTCCCCCTTCTCTCTGTCTCTGTATCTCTCTCTCTCTCTGTCAAAAACAATAAAAATAAATCTTTAAAAAAAAAAAGGAAACTTTTTGTAGGCATCCTGAGGATGTGAACAACTGGTTTTCTTTACCAGATTTATTTATTTTTTTAATTGTTAAAAATATTGAGATGACCTTGGTTGGTAAAAATTACATAGATTCCAGGTGTATAATTCTACATTACATTGTGTATGCATTGCCTTGTGTGCTCACCACCCAGACTCAGTTCTCCTTCCACCACCATATATTTGATTCTCCCTCATCCCACACCCACCCCACTTACCCTCAGGTAGCCAATAAGCTATTGACTATATCCATGAGTTTTTGTTTTTTGTTACTTTCAGGTTTTGGTTTTTTTTAAGATTTATTTTATTGTTTTTGACAGAGACAGAGAGAGACAGAGAGAAGGGGGAGGGCCCAGAGCAGTCTACATAGTTGTACATCATCAGTTTTCGACATGGTTTAGTTACACACAGTTGGGCGGGAGCCTCGCAGGGTGGGAACTGGGCCTGGGGGCCTCCTGCATGGGAGGCGTACCTCCTCGAGCCACGGGCTGAACCAGGGGGTAAGAACTGAACTGGGCGCCTCCCGAATTGGAAGCACACCCCAGGTCAGCACGTGGGTCCAAACTGGCTGGGGCCAGGATTCATTCGATCCTCAGTCCCCGGGCTGCAAAATGAGCATTTAACCTGCTGAGCCATCCCGGCTCCCCCTACATTCAGTTTTATATCCCACATATAAGTGCTGGATTTATTTTTTGAGTGTGGCCGATAATCCAAAGTTTATCTTGGCTGAAGCTCAGTCTGCAAGAAAAACACCCAGATGATTTGAGAAGCCCTCTCTACACGCCTCCACTAAAAAAAACAAAAAACAAAAAAACCTCTGAAAAATTGATCGGTCCGGCTGAAGTGCCTGTTTGGTTCCTCAGACCACCCTGGAGAACAAGTCTCTACCATCCACTGCATTTCAAACCAGGTGGAAGTAGTAAGGCAGGCAAGCACTTGGTTGGACATGGGACTTGTTACCCACAACATAAGCATGATTATATAACCCACATGCTGTGGTTTCCTGGGTCCTTGAGAGCTGGGTAAAGTGGGCTTGAACCCCAGTTCTCACAAACAGTAATATGCTGTATATAATGTTTTTATCTTTCTTTTTATTTAATGTAATTTGGAAATTTTTCCACTTCAAAACAACAATAAATCGGCCTTTTCTTCTTTTCTTTTTAACAGCTATGTAGTATTTCACTGTATAGTCATTCCATGGTCGATTTCATTATTGTCAGGTATTTATTTGTTTGCTGTCTCTGTTCCAAATAGTGTTGTAATGAATATCCCTGCTCAAGCATTGTTTTTGCATATGTGAGAATAAGCCTTTAAGAAAAATCCAGGGAAAAGCCGGGACGGCTCAGCAGGCTGAGCGCTCGCTTTGAGGCCCCGAGGACCGAGGATCGAATCCCGGCTCCGGCCCAGGCGGACCCACATGCTGAACTGGGGAGTTCCCACAGTTCGGTTCTCTAGCTGTCTCTGTCTCTGTCTCTCTCTCTATCTGTCAAAAGTAAAATAGAAATAAATATGCACTGAAGATAAAATAATGACTCTCTATAAATATAAAAAGATATAAAAAAAAAAAAAAAGAAAAATCCAGGGATGTGGGACAGCTCAGCTGGTTAAGCGCTTGCTTTGCAACCACAAGGTCTGGGGGTGGAATCCCGGCCCCGGCCCGTGCAGACTCATGTGCTGAACGGTGACACAACTGGTAACCACCAGGATGGTGGCGAAACTTCTCGCCTCTCACACAGGAAGTCCCAAGTTTGGTTTCCACACCATGCGGCCCCACATCCACCTGTGTAGAATGAAATTATGTCACAACTAATAACGTGCAACTATGGAGACTGCTCTGGGCCCTCCCCCCTTCTCTCTTTCTCTCTCTCTCACCTTCTCTCAAATAATAAAATTTTAAAATCTTTAAAAAAGAAATAAAAGAAAAATATCCAGGAGTAGATTTGCAAGGTCAAGGGGAATATATGGTTTGAACTTTGATAAATGTAGCAAATTAACCTCCTTAAGTGTTAATTTTTTCCTAATTTTCACTCCCATACCCTCCCCAACAAACTTTTAGTGTTATCAAACTTTTCTGTGTTTGCAGACTGGGAGATGAATAATGATATATTTTTTTGGTCCCATTTCTTTTACCATGAATGATGTTGGGCATCTTTTAAATATTTCAGGGTCATTTGTAGTTCCTTGTCCATTAACTGTTCATATCTTTTGCAAACTTTTCCATTGGGTTGTTACTCTTTCCTATTGAGCTGTAAAAGCACCTTACATATGAAGGAAATTAGTTGGCTGTAATGAGTATAGCATCATTTTAAGTGGCTGCACTGTTGTCCATAGAATGGCTAACCCACATCCATCTTTGTTAAACATTTAGATCGGGTCTTGTTTTTCCTGCTACACATGGACTGTTTCCTCTGTTTTATATAAAAAATGAGATGTGACATTGGCTTCTTTTCACAGCTCTCATGGAATTCCTCTCGGGGAAGGACTTAGTTGGGGGAAATACCGTGATGGGATTGAGGTGGGTGAGGCCTGTGTGCAGTACGCTCAGCAGGGACCAGGACGTGGCAGGGGGTCAGACGCTCCATGGAGCAGGTGCGTGGGGCGGGGGTGCTCTGTTGCTCCTGAAAGGAAGGGAAGAGGAGAGAAGGGAGAAGGGAGGAGGGGAGAGGAGGAGAAGCTCATACAGGGAGAAGACCCCCAGAAGCTTCTTGGGGATAGGTTGGCCAAAGGGCAGTTTTGGTTGGGGGCTGCCTCCCACTCCAGGTGAGGGAGGACTGACCACAGACTCCTGCTTAGGCTCTGCCCTGTAATCTTTAACCTAGCCTGCTCAGCAGACGAGTTTCTACAACACGCCAGGCCCCGTGCTAAGTGCTGGGTTATAGCTGGAAACAGGACCAAGTCCCCGCCCCATAATGCTGATGCACCAACACAAGTACACAGAGGTGGGCACTAGGTGGACATCAGGTGGTGGTGACTGCAGGGAAGTGGGGGGTGGGTGCAGAAGGGCTGTGTTTGGAATGGAGAGGTCAGCCTTCTAGCCTCATAAGGGGCACTTGGGACAACTGAGGGGTGTGAAGCAGGGAGCCATGAACCACGATGATGTCTGAAGGACGAGGAACCAGGCAGAGGCAATGGGGAGGAGGAGGGGAGGGAGGAGGGGACAGAGGGGAGGAGGCAGGCAGGAAGGAGGGGAGGAGAAAGGAGGGGAGGCGTTGTTTAAAGTCAGCCGTGCTCACAGCGTTTCCTGTGAGTGAACTTTTTGCACGTAATGTAACAAAGGGCTGGACCTGAAGCAGGAGTCCAGTCAGAGGAGACGGTGCCATAATGACCTCCCACGCTGTCCCCTGGGGGAGATCTGTCCCCAGGCCATGGCGTTTCAGGTGGCCTGGTGTCCGAGCCAGTTTACCTGTGTCACAAAAGGTAGGGCTGCCTCTGCTGACATCTAGCATTGTGGTGAACATCATAGTAGCTAGAGCTTTGCTCACATTCTGGATGGTTTCCAAAGTGGATATGTGGATGTTATTTTAATTTTTTTATTGTGTTAAAATACACACAACATCACATTGAGCATCATAACAGTTTTTATGCACATTTCAGTGGTATTTAAGGGCATTCACATTGTTGTGAAGCCATCATCACCATCAATTCCTTTTTTTTTCCATCAAATTTTTTTTTTTTTAACTGAACTGGGACACACCCCAATTCAGGATGTGGGTCCGCCTGGGCCAGAGCCGGGATTCGATCCTCAGTCCTCTGGGCTTCAAAGTGAGCGCTTAACCCGCTGAAACTTCCCGGCTTTCCCACCATCAATTCTTGTACTGCTTCTCATCTTGTAAAACCAAAACTCTATGCCCTTTGCCCAGTAACCCCCCACTCTTCCCTCCCACCAGCCCCTGGTCACCATCGTTCTACTTTCTGTCTATGAACTTGACTACTCCAAGTACCACATATAAGTGGAATCATAGAGTATTCACCTTTTTGTGTCTGGCTTATTGCACTTAGCATAACGTCCTCAAGGCTCATCCATGCAGCATGTGTCAGAATTTCCTTCCTTTTTAAAGCTGAGTAATAGTACATTGTACGTATACACCATATTTGCTTATCCATTCATTCACCAGAGGACACCGGCATTGCTTCCATGTTTTACTTACTGTGAATAATGCTGCTGTGAACATGGGTGGACAATTATCTCTATAAGATCCTACTGTTAGTTCTTTTGGGTGAAATTGCTAGATCACATAGTAATTCTATTTTTAATTTTTTTTTTTT
>PVKE010039124.1:0-15152 GCA_004027555.1 Craseonycteris thonglongyai
AAGGAAGGAAGAAAGTAAAAGAAGGAGAAAAAAGAAAGGAAACTTGATTCAGTTACTTAATGAACTTACCTCAAAGCTCAAATAAACGAAGGGAAAAAAAAAGTCCTAATAAATAATAATGGTAAGAGGTAGTGAACTCCTTTTATGTTATCACTTTATGAGAAGCCTTCACCATTAAAAATTCAGGATTCTGAAGGCGACCGGAGAAAAGGAAAAAGCAGGCAAGCGCCGTTTCTCCGCCAAGCCCGAGTCTTATTTTATTTTTTTGGAAAATGTATAAAACCAGTACAAATTTATTTCTTAAAAGACTCAGAAACCCTTCCTTTTGCTCCCGTTTCTTGGGTGTTTCCTACACTCCTGGGCGCCAGCGCGAGGGTGCGGACGGTCTCCCCGAAAACTTCAGCAGAGCTGGGTCAGCGGGGAGAGGACACAAGAAATCAGCTGCGAAAACCCGGAAAAAAATATTCGCAGCTGCCGCCGGGGCCCGGGGTCATTTCGCCCCCATTGGCCTCGTGCACCCCAGCTTCACCGGGGGGGGTGGAAAGCGGGGTTCAGGGGGCTCTTCTCGGCAGGCTGAGAAATCGCAAGGACGGGGTAAGGCTGGAAGCTGCAGCAAAGGGCTAAGGTGAGGGGGGAGCAAATACGGTAAACCATTTTGTCGGTGCGCCCCAGGTTGTTACCGGGACCCCCCAGGCCAGGGGGGTGCCCTGTCCCGACTGCCACCCAGGGTGCGGGGAGCCCCGGCTCCCGGGCTCCGCGCGGGTCCCCGCGCCCCAGCTCGGAGGTGCAGGCCTCTGGGGAAGGACCCGGGCGCTCGGGGCCCGCGCGGCCGCAGGGTTTCGGGGACAGGAGTGCCGCTCTCGGGGCCGCTCCGGAGCCCTGTCGGGGACCCGGCTCCCTCCTGCGAACCCCCCCAAAGCCGCCCGGGACCGGAGCCGAGGCGAGCACGCTGGGGCGGCCGCCCCCGGTCCTCGCCGGGCCCGGGCGCCGCTCCATCGCCTCGGGCGCGGGGCCCGGGAGCCCAGAGGATCCTAACGGAGACGCCACCGGGGACACGGAGGGGTTCGAGGCGCCCTCCCCCCGTGCTCCCGGGTCCCGGGTGCCGGCCGGGCCTCTCCCCCCCTCGGCCTCCGCTCCCTCGCGCAAACTTTGCTCGGGACTTGCTCCCTCCCTCCGGGACCCCGCGGCGAGCGAGTCGGGGCCCCCGTTTCAGGGGCTCAGCCGAACGACCACGGCGACTCCTGCAAGGACGGGGCGCCACGACCCGGGCGGGTCGGTTTCTCGGGGTCTGGGGGGCCGCGGATGCACGTGATGGGAGAACCGGTGCGGGAGAAACTTGGGTAACCGGACCCCCGATCCTTTCCCTCGTCCGCTTGCACCGTCTCGGGGGCGACCGGCAGCCACGAGCCCTCCCAACCCCGGCGTGTCCAGGCGCGGGAGCCCCGGCACCCATCTCCCCGTAGCTGAACCCCGAAAGGCAGCCCGTTCGGCGGCGCGCGCCCAGGTGGAGTGTGAAGGTGGGGGGCGGGGGGTGCGCTCTGAGTTCAGAACCGAGCACCGAGTCAACCAACTTCCTTCCCGCCCGAGGCAGGGCCGGGCGCCGGCGGCCCCCGGCGCGTCACGGGGCGCGTGGAGCCCCCGCGCCTCGCTGCACACGCCGGGCCCCGGCCGCGGCTCGCAGGTCCCGGGCTCCGCGCCCCAGGAGCGCCGGGGCGCAGGAGCAAGGCCGGCGTGCCCGGCTCCCGTTCCCGGCGGGGACGCAGCAACTCCGGAAAGATCCTGCCCGGGGAAGTGCTGGCTCTCCCCCGGGCAGCGGGAAGCCCGGCGAAGGCAAAGTGAAAACCGAACAGAAAAAAAAAACCCCGCAGCGCGCCGAGTGGCCCCGGCCGGCCGGCGAGGCCGCGGGGGCGCGGGGGCCGCCGCGTGTGCGTGGGTCGTGTGAGTGCGTGTGCGCGCGTGTGTGTCCGCGGCGCGGGCCGGAGCACTCACCATCTCGCCGGGGGAGCGAGGCCACTTCGGGGTCGGATTGGAAATGTTGCGGCTTCGCTTGCTTCCTCCGCGACATGGTGGCTCAAACATCAGCTGGGGCAGAATAAAAAATTACTAAAAAAAAATCTTCTCAAAATTACGGAAATCGAGCGGCGGCGGCGGCAGCGGCTCCCCCCGCCCGCCGGCCCGCCCGCCCCCTCCCCGGCTCCCCGGCCCCGGGCGCAGCGCGCATGTGTCCTGCTATAATTATGATGATCAATAATGCATTGCGATTAATCATAGAGGGGCTCTTTGAAAGGCGATTGGCACCGGGCCAGCGCTATTCAAACCCGCTCGCCTTAATCAATTAGTTCGTGATTTGCTGCAGACCCCTGTCTCTCCGCGCTCTGGCCCAATAAGCCGGCCGCGGGGCTGGCTCTGCGCGCCCAGCCGCCCGACACTGGGTTAACCCTCTTCGCGGCCGCCCGGGGACTCCGCGGCCCGGCCGCCGGGGGCCGGCCTCCTCGCCTCCCCTGTGCGCCCTGGGCGCCCCGGCCCGAGCCCCCCTCCCTCCAGAGCCCGCCCCCACCCCCACCCCGGGTTGGGCCAACCCAAATTAGCACGCCCTCCCCGGGGCCGGGGGTGGGGCCCGGTGGCGGGGGCTGGAGACCCGGGCGGCGCGCGCGCCGCGAACTTCCCGACTCCGGCGCTAGGCGCGCGGGCCCGCAGGGGGAGGGCGCCCCGTGGCGGGAATGGTGGGGGGTGGGGGTGGAAGGAAGTCCCGTTTCGTGAGTGTTCCTTCATTTCTTGAAGAGCTACCAGAAAGCGGCCGTACCCCCACCCCCCGGTAAAAAAAAAAAAAAAAGTAATAATAATAATAAGCAAGTGGGGAAGAGCCAGCCCCACGCCGGTCCGCCTCCCGCCCGCGGCCAGGCCTCCCGCCTGCGCGCCGCCTGGCTCGGCGCTCCACCGCCCCGAGTTCTCCAGCCCTTGGATCCCGGGCTCGCGGGGGCGCGGAGAAGAGGACCGAGGAAAGGTTTGGGAACGTGATGCGTTTGGGGCTGGGGGAGGAGGAGGGGCGGCTCTCCCGCCACCCCGGTCCTTCGAGGGCCCCGATCCGCCAGCCTGCGCTTGCTCCCTCGCTCCCTTTCTCTACCTCGGACATTCCCAGGACAATTAGGGCTCAAGTTTTCGGGAGAAGCAGCCCGGAGCCCGTGGGATAAGGGGCGGGCGCGGCTCCGCCCAGGTCCCCTCCCGGGCCTCCCCCCCGGCCGCCCCGGTTGGCTACAGGGCGCGTCACTCCGCAGGGAGGCGGCCGCGGTGGCGCCGCCGAGCCCAGGGCGGGCGGAGAGCG
Source organism: Craseonycteris thonglongyai (assembly GCA_004027555.1). Classification (NCBI taxonomy): domain Eukaryota; kingdom Metazoa; phylum Chordata; class Mammalia; order Chiroptera; family Craseonycteridae; genus Craseonycteris; species Craseonycteris thonglongyai. Next base: position 3,323 of record PVKE010039124.1, read on the forward strand.
GGGACCGGCCTGGGACCCGAGTTCAGCTCCGGCCGGGGGGAGGGGAGGGGCCGCCGCTTGCCCTGCACGCTCCGGGGCCACGGGCAAGGCCGGTCCCCAAGACCCTTGGGCTCCCGGTCCCCGGGGGGCGTGGGGGAGCCAAGCCCCGGGCTCCTGGCGGCGGCGGTGGGTGGGTGGGCGGTGGTCCCCGCCCGTTGCTGGCTGTCTGTCCCCGCGGAAGCTCGCCTCCGCCTCGGGCACTTGCATCCAAACTTTTCGCGCGAGCTCCATGTCCCCAGAGGCGGGAAAGCAAGGTCTCTACCCGCGACCCAGAGCCCGGGCCCGGGAGTCCAGGCCCCGCACTCCCTCCGCTGGGCTCGGTGGCCCGCGAACCTGAAATTCAGTTCTCGGCTCAGCCTAGCTCTTCCCCCTCGGGCGCCGCGGGGTCTTCTCGCTCCAGGGTTCCCGAAGTCCTGCGCCCGAAGGACAAACTAAACTTCGGTTGAGTGATGGGGAGGGGGGGTGGGTGCAGATACACAATCCCGGCCCTATCTCGCCATCGGGGAAGGAGAGGGCTCATAAGGACGCCCCAGTTCGGGAGCGCCCTTGCGTCTGGGTAGCGCCACAGTCGGTTCGCGCGAAGTGGGCATGGATCTTCCCAGCAGTTTCGGGTACTCTGGTCCCTTACTGCGCTCCCCCAAGTGACTCTTGCTCTCAGCGTCTTGGGTCGTTTTTGGTTTTAACCTAACTCGTTTGTAATGGGTGAATTTGTGTGTTCCTCCCGCCTGCTCCCCAACCCCACCCCCCCTTATTCTAAGTTTTTCTCCTTCCTTTCTTCACCTTTTTCTCTGCCCCCTTTTATTTCCCCTCGCTTGGCACACACACACTCACACGCTCTCCTCTCCGCCTGGCTCTCCCCTTTCTCCCCAGGTTCTGTTGGTGGTTACAGTCGATTTTGATAAAAAGACAAACGAAGCTATCAGTAGGGCTGATTTTGAAGAATGAAGATAATAATGTTTCCATAGGTGGTGCCTCGGATGCCATTATTTCTCACTGAATATTTAAAGAGATCCCTCAGCAAAGATGGATCAGCGCGCTCCTGGGGTGCGGGCCGCTCGCTTCCCCCAGACCCCCCAGGAAGGGGGACGGGAGCTCAGGGACCATCCCGCGCCCACCCCTGCCGGCACGCGGGGCTCCTCGCGCGCACACCGACCCGCACTCTCCCAGGTACACGACCGCGTCCGCGTGCGTTTGCACACTTATTTCTCTGGACCAGCCCGTGTGTGGAACCGCCCGAATCCCTCTGCACCAATCTCGGGTCTTTAAAGTTCGGGCCCCCGGGCCCCCCGCGCGCGCGCGCTGCCAGGAACCGAGCGGAGCTGGCGATGCCGCAAACCCTGCGGCCCGGGCGCGCCTGGCGCGCCGCGGGGAGTTCCCGGGAATCGCGTCACACGTGTGAGATGCTTGCTCTACGTGTGACTAAGATGGGGGGCGGGGGGGGCTGTCCCTCTCCCCAAAACACCCAAACACTCCAACGAATGTGCAGGCAAAAGCAGCTTCGCGAAGCTCCGCTAAAAATGGGCGAGCAGAGACGAACTAATTGGGGAGCGACCCAAACTTGAATAACTTTTTTCGTTCTTTTGCGTCCTGGACGGCGGACAGGAGGGCGCCTCGCTCTGTGCGCCGCATCCCCCGCTAATTTCTTGTTTGTTTTCTTTCCCTCTGTGGCCCGGAGAGGGGAGCTGCAGGAAGGGGGATGGGAGGAGGGGGATGGTCGGGATGGCGGGGAGAGAAGCGGCCTTTGCTGTTGATGGCAACACATCAATTACGGACCATTGTCTCAGGCCCAAGTTCCAAGGTTCGCTGACGCGGGAGCCCCCAAATCAGGACCTCGGTGACGCTCCGCGCGCCGCGAGGCAAAGGAATCATGAAATTAATAAAAACGGACACGGTGTCGGGGTTGATTTTGACTTTCGAGCGGGTGCAAAGAAGGTGGTGAGTGAGGTGCGCCCGCTGGACCCCACCCCCAAGCCGTGCTCACCCCAGAGACCCGAGCGCTTGGCCGGGGGTCGCGCCGTGCCAGCCCCGGGTGAGGCAGCTGCTGGGGAGATGGGGGCGGGGAGGGGGAGTTCGGACTGGCCGTTTCCACCAGAGGGCCTGACACGGGGGCTGGTCCGCGCTAGACAATGGGGGTGGCCTGAAGTGAGGCAGCGCAGCCAGGGTCGTGACCTCATGGACCGACAGGAACTGCACCCGGGGGAGACGAGTTGTGCAAACTCACATTTGGTGGTGCTGGTGTGGGTGGGGGGTGATGTCTTGTTTCCACCCCTACGCGCCCTCGGGCTTCCCAAGACCTAGAGCGTCCTCGGTGGGTTGGCAGGGCCGAAGGGCCGTGTCCCAAGGCCGCGGGCCCCGACTGAGTTCCCAGCGAAGAGGGTTCTGAGACCCCCCGCTTTGTCCCGGGTCCGGGGGAAGGGAGAAGGTGTGGAGCCTTCCCTTTCGGAGGTCTGGTTCTTGCACTCCTAAAAGTGTCTTATTCGGGCCCAGTCCGACCCCGGGGTCTGAGATGGAACCTGGAATGAGGCCTGGCCCGGGCCCTGGACCCTCCAGCTCCAAATTTCCGCCGGTGCTGGTTGGGCACCCGCGGCCTGAAGGACGCCCCCACGTGCTCTGAGGGTGCCCCAGCGCCCCCCGCTCCCTCAGCGCCCGGGCCCTTTGGGCCCCAGCGGGAGCGTGGAGGGCCCTGGAGGAGGTTTCGTTTTCTTAAGCCGAGCAGAGAGCGGGGGAGAGGCGGCTGCAGCGCCCCCGGGGCGGGGGTGGATGCTCGATGGTATCAGCATTATTGATGGGGGAGCGCTCGGGGGGCGGGAGCCGGGAGATCAGGTTCCCAGTCCCTCCCCGCCCCTCCCCCGAGGTGGGAGGGACGGAGTGGGGGGTGGTGGTGTGTTGGGGTGGGGGCACCTGAATGCACCGGCACTAACTACTCCGGGTGTGTCTTTTTTCTCCAGCTGAAAGTTTTTTGGGTTTTTTGGGGTGCGGAGAATGACCGAGGTGGGTAGTACCCTACTGGGTCTGGGGTGGTGGTGGTGGTGGGGTTCGAAAAACGACAGAAAGCCAAGACCAAGAGGGGACAGCCCTCCAGAGGCTCGGTTCTTTTCCAAGCCCTAGGACTTGGCTTCCCCGGGAGTTTCAGCAACTCCTTCCTTAACCGAGCTGCTGTCGCTTAACGCCTGACCTCTCCTCTGCCCCTGGAGCGGCTTCGAACCCGAGGCCCCCGGGAGCCCTTGATGGGTAGAGCCGGCCCGGCCCGGGCCCGGCGAAGTCTACGCTGTGCGCACTCTGCGCGCTTTTGCAATCCAGCGGCCAAGTCCCGGCGGCGCAAAGGCGCCCTTTCCGGGGGACTCCGCCGCCCACAGCCGAGCCCGGCGCCGGGTGCAGCGTGGGGACCGGGCATCCAGGCGCCGGCTCCGGCGGGAAAGTCAGCCGTGCTGAGCGGAGGGTCGCCCGCCAGCGGCTAAGTTCGTCCGTCCTCTCTGGCAGGGCCATCCCCACGGTGGCGTTTAGAAGGACTTCACTGGAGACCCGCAAGTGCTCGTGCCCGCGATTTTTTTACTCTGCGTCCACCTGGAGCGTCCTGCACTTGAATCCACTGTGCCCGGTCTGCAAGAGTGCCTCACGAAGGGGTGTCTGGGTATAATATTCCTCCCAAAGGAAATGTCTCCAGGTACAGAAAGTGGAAAAGACTAACTGGATTTATAAAAAGAAAACCTTTGCTTCCTTTTGGTTAAAATCCCTCTGCGGTTTTCTGAGCGTGGAAAAAAAAAAGAAAGAAAAAAGGAAAGAAATCATCACCGTGCACTAAGAGTGTAGCAAATTTCTGGAACCTAGTGCTAAGTAGATGTCCAGAAACCCCAGCAGGGCTCACGGATTCCCCAGAAGTCGAACATTGGGAGCCATGTCATCTGTTGGGAAGGGATGTGAGATCTGGGAGCCCTGTAGGCAGTGTGCATTTGGGGGTGTGCCTTGTGGGGGCCACCAGGAAACTCATTTTTATTCATAAAGGAGATCCCCTCAAAAGACCTCCCAACTGGATGCCTAGATGAACAAACTTAGCAAATTTCTTGCAGACTCTGAGAAAAATCATACTCTCTGCCACTTGCTCTAGCAAAACGTACCTTTTTAAAGAGCAGACCCAAAAAAATCTCCACGAGATGTGCATCTTGGTTTTATAAGAGCTTGTGTGCAGGGAGACTGTCCCCGGGGGTGGTGTCCCTTTGGTCCGTGTTCATGGAGAAAAGCACCTTTTGGTTTCTGTTTGTTTGGATTCAAATGGCCAGGTCTGGTTTCAGAACCATCCTGGGGGGGCAGGCTCTTGTCTGCCTGGCAGCCTGTGAGCCAGGCCTGCCTGTCACTCACATTACTCGCCAGTAATTTACAAATCCCACAAGTCCCCGCTGAGCTCTGACTTCCATAGAAAACATTTCTTTGGGTTTCTCTCCGAGTTCGTGCTCAAGGTGAGGGAAGCCTGTGTTTCTTCTAGGGCTGCAGTTGGCATCAGAACTGTAGCTTTACCCTGGCCCCCACAGCAACTTTAATTCATCAATCCTGTGCCCTTCAAGCCTTTTCAGCTCCATAGGTGCAATGGATAAGAAAGGGAAACATGGGGTATATAGCCTCCCCCCCTATCTCTTCTCCTTTTTCCTTCTCCAGCCCAACACTCTTCTTCCTTAGTACACCATACTTTCAGCTGTCATCGTCATCTGCTGCATCGGAATTCATATCCAGGTTCATGTGCACTTGGACATTTAAGAACCGACCATGTCCCAGTTCCAAACCTGTGTCTCCCTGCTCCCTTGGGCCTTCTCAAAACAGAAGCATTTATTCTAAGTCATAATCCTGAGACCGTCTACACCTACATGCTCATGTCCCGAACTAGCGCCAACGTTTCCTTCCTCTTCCCGTTTATCTCATTTTGCCCTGCTCAGTCACCCCGCACCCCTAAACCCTGAGACTCTTTGATGTATTCTGTAGTAATTCCCTAGTCGCCTTATGCAGAACTTTGCTCAGCCTGGGATAGATGCACCTTTTGCTTAGAACTTGGCTCAGGATTTGCTGTGTGGCCTTTGCCCAGGGACTGAAAACAAAAAGGTACCAGCACATCTCTCCTTCTCCAACCACAACAAAATGGTTTCGGGGAGACCTGGAGTGGCGCCCCCCTTTTTCCAGGTTTGTTATTATTTTCTGTTTCTATCCTGGACCCCACAGAACCTCCAGTTTGGGGAAAGAGTCCTGAGAAAACCTGCCTTGTTATCTCAGCCCCCATCCATGGTCTTTCTTACTGGTCTCCAATATTTGCCACAGACCTGCTTTACTCCATGTTTCCTACTTGAGCGTTGGAGTCGGGCTATCATGGTTCACATCCTGGTTCTGTCATTTAACAGTGTCCTGGGAACACAGTCCTAACTGTGCACCCAGGTAGGGCAGAGCCTGGGTCAAATTAATACCACTCGCCCCCGTTTCCTGCTCCCTCGAGTGTAGCGAATGGAGGAGTGGAGCTCTGCCCACTCCTAGCAGCGTGACCTCCGTATGTCTTCAAGAATTTCTTCACCTGGGAAATGGAGATAATAATGGTCCTCATTTCATAGAGCCCTTGGGGGTTAAAAGAACTAATGCCCATGAAGAATTTAGAATAGTGGCTGGCATATAATTAACACAATATAAATGTTAACTATTATTGCTATTATCTCATAGGGTTGTTGTGAAGATCAAATGATGGTTAAAATATTATCCCTCCATCCCTCCATCCCTCCATTCATCCATCCTACAAAGGGATTTGCTAGGCATAGGGGCACAACTGCGAGACAAACCCTTGCGTTCCGTTCCTTGTGGGCAGGCAATGCATCGCAGAGGCCGTCTCCTGGGATTGCGGCATTGCCTGGCTCAGTGTTGGGGGTGAGTGGAAGAGTAAAGGGGCAAGGGAAAAAGCAGAGCTTGACCTAGGGAATTGCTCACGTTCTAACAGGAAGTCCCAACCAATAAAGGAAATTGAAACTGGAGCAGGTCGCGCATGAGCCCAAGCCCAATTGTGCATGTGGGTTGTTTGGGCCCTGGGCAAGCCACCTCCGTGCTTCTGGAAGGTTCATGAGCCCCGGAGGACATGTAAGGGGCCTGTTGCTTAGGTAGCAGCCTGCATTCACCTGGTTTTTTTTATTTGGATCACATACTTGTTTTGTTTTGTTTTTGATGGTGTCGACTCCTCTAAGTTATGCACAAAACAATACAACAGGTGCTGTTTTTCACGGGGCCCCTTGAAAGGTTAAACTACTTACAGTGTTTACTGAAGCCTTACCTTTCTGGCGTTTTTGCTTTCCATTTTTGTCAGATTGTAAAAATTAATCACGGCCATTACAATAGAGCGTTCTGTCGCCAAATCTGATGTTTGGCGTGGAAAGTCCTGTCAGCCCCACAGGGGTGTGTCTGCGCTGGGCCGCTGCACTGACCCACTCAGGATCGGTATTCTCACCATATTGTGACCAAATGTAGTTTACCATTTACTGGCAGAATGCAAAAAGGGTGCTTGCGAACGCCCCCTGCCCCCGTGGCTTGAGATTAAAACACTTTTTATGGTCAGAATCTGGACAAAGAATGAACAGTGTGAGCAAAAATACCTGTTAGCAGTGAGTTGTGCAAACAGGGAGAGACGATCGCCCGCGTGCTCCACTTTGGATATTACAACAGCCTCCCGGGAAAGCAGCTGGCGGCAAATGTAGTTTAAGACCTTCGCAGATGTCAGAGAGTGGAGCGTGAGGCTTCCTTTCTCCCCAGTGTGGAGGGAGTAGACTCGATTTATTCTGTCACTTGATGTCCTTCTCAAAAATAGTGCCCCGGGGCCTCCAGGGGCTTTATTTAGAGGCTCTTAGGAGCTTGGCAGTATGTAAATTATGCATGCGTGTCCTTCATAGTTCCTGGTGGTCACAATTGGAGGGATTTAAGTCTAGCCTTTCAGATGATTTGTAGGAGCGCTGGAGCCAGCCAGGGCAGCGGGCGAGGCCGGGCTGTTTTTCTCACCATTGCGCTAAATAGGTTTCCATGTGTTGGCTGCTGGGGCCTGTTCTCCCCCCTGGGTTTTTGGGTTGAGCTGTGAGTCACCCCCAGTGTTGGTGGGTGGCCTCCCCAGTGCCTTCTCTATAATAGGGAGTGCCTGAGATTTTTCCAAACCAGTGGACTTACTGCTTTAAAAAACACAATTCAGTCTCTAGTGACCTTCACCTTCTCGTTCATTCATTCACTTAGGAATTTACTAACTGACATTTATTGAGCACCTACTATATGCCAGCCCATATTTTAGGCATGAAGGATGTCATGGTGAACAAGACAGATAAGGTCCTTGCTCTTCTTGTGAAAGGGATATACATAATAAAATAAATGCAGTGAATTCGGAGAATAGTACATTCTTTAGAGAAGATAAACACATGTGAAGTGCTGGAGAGTGACTCGGGGGGGAAGCACAGAGGGGAATATTTGGGGGACCAGGGAAGGCCTCTGAGGACCTCTGAGATGGGAATGATGAGGAGGTGTCCACTATGCCAGGATTTGGGGACACAAGTATTTCAGGTCAAAAACGAAACAAAACAAAACAAAAAACCAGCACACAAAAAGATCCTGAGAAGAGACCAGGCTCGAAGAAGCTTGCTCCAGCTTCTTCTTCCTTTTCCCCCCTTCTTTTTCTTGTTAGTAGTATACTTTCAGGGGGATTAGGAAAATTAATTTTCCTCTTTAAGAAATTGGCTTCCCCCACTGAATGGCTAAAAGAAATTGTGCATGATCCGTGCCGTGGAATACTACTCAGCCATAAAAAGGAACAAACTATCACAGCCTGCCATGATGCGATGGATCTCAAAAGTACCCTGCCGAGTAAAAGAAGCCGGAAACAAGAGAGTGCATTCAGTTATCAGTCCATATATAGAAAATCATACAAAGTGCAAACGATTCTAGAGTGACAGAAAGCCAATAAAGGATTGGATGGTTGCCTGGGGCCAGAGTGGGAGGTAAGGAGAGGTTCTCAAGGGGCACAAGGAAACTTTTTGGAGTTAAAGAAATGTCTGTTCCTTGATTATAATCATGGTTTAGCTAATATATATATATATATATTTCAAAACTGATCGCACTGTCCACTTTACATATACGAGGGCTGTCCAGAAAATATCCAGCCATGTAACTGTTCTCATTATATTGACAATGGCTGGATTTTTTTTTTCCCCAGACAGTCCTTGTATGTGTTTCAGTATACTTCAGTCATATCTCCATAAAGTTGAAAAATTAGGTTTCTCATTTCAAAAACACGTTGGACATGGGTGTTATAGATACGGAACTTAAAGTGAAAACAGAAATTGCTATTGTCATGTGTAAACACCCGAACCCTAAAAGTTCTCTGGGGCTTGGTCACATTTGATCTGGGGACAAGTATTGGCTTGGGTGGGCCTGGGACTGGGGTTGGCACGGAGCCACCTACAATGAGCCTGGAAAAACTGTGAGGTTTTCCTTGCATTTCTTAGTAGAGACTCTTTCCATTATTCTACCCAGAAACAAAAAGTCCTTTGAACGCCAGGTACTAATCTCATCTCAGAATTAATGGCGCGGTGGGTGGCGGGAGAGAAGGTCACCGGCCCTCATCACAGGCACATCTAGATGTAGTTCCGAGGCTAAGCCTGGACCAGCACTCTTCAGAAGCCCCAGACTCTTCGGGTGTCCTGGCTGGCTGATGAGGTCACAATGGCACAGGCCACTTGTGACGAGGACCATATCCCCCCAGCCCCACTCCCCCCCTCCCAGGGCTGGTTGCCTCTGAGCAGCACAGATGTTACATTTGCACGTATGGGAAATGTTAGGAAGCACCAGAAACTAGCGGCTCTCATGTTTAGAGGGCATAACATTTGGGTGGGAGGCGGCTGCTAAAAATGCATAGTTCTGAACCACAGCTCCAGGATCTGCAGAGTAAGGGCCAGGAATCTGCATTTTCATCAATACCCTGGTGACACCATAGTTGACCCTGACATGTGTGCTCCAAGGACCCCCTTCTGTTTCAAATGGCACATCTGGTCAGCCTCGTCTCACTGGGTAGGTTGACCTGATGTACCCTTTGAAACGGGATGCACTTGAGGTGGGCCAGTTGTGGGAGTTTCTCTACCAGTGTGTGCTTCCTCCTGTCTAAACGCTAAGTTTAAGGCTAGGCCTGGAACGGAAGGATGCTTCTACTAGCGTTTTTTGCTTCAGCAAGAAACCCTGTTCAATTTCAGCAGAGACAAAACCTGTTATAGGACTTGGGGAGCTCACAGATTCTTTAGGAGGCCAAGAGAGTTAGGCCCAGCCTGTCGAGATTGGATCATCAGAATAGCTCCTGAGACGACATCCTTAGTGCCCCTGGAAATAGTATCGCTGCTGATGCCCTAGGAGCAGCGCCCCGTGGCTGCCGGGTGAGGACTGGAGCGCTCACTCCTGGGACACCCTTGCAGAGCGGATTCTTCACGGGCCCTGGCTCCTCAGTTGCTGGAGGCTGTTTGGAGGCTACTTCATAGCTGCAAGGGAAGCTGGGGAAAATGGACATCGGCTATTTTCAGCTTCTGTCTCAGGGGTGATGCCAGGCTCATGTGAACCAGAAAACTATCAGGTGTCCCTACAGGACTCTCATAGTCCCACCGGAGACTTTCACGGCTGTGCCTTTATTTTCCTGAGCATCAGAGAAGGCGCACAGCACACATGTCCAAGACGGCAGCAAGCTCGCCTGCAGGTCTGCGGGACAGCCACAGCCCTCTGTCCAGCTGTCCTCAAATGCAGAGGACAGCTTTCCTCCTCTGTCCTCCCCGCAGCTCAACCCGATGGGTTGGAGACCCCTAAGGAGACTCAGGCACCATCAGTCCTCAGCAACCTCCTGGAATGTTCTGAGGGAAACAAGGGCGGGAGAAGGGAGCTGTCGATTATTGCGTGCTTGCCAGCACTAGGGCGTGGGGCTGAGCACAGAACACATGTTATCTCCGTGAATTCCCCCCAGGAACTCGGTGAAGCGGTTTCTATTTTTCCCACTTTATTTTATTTTTAATTTATTTATTCTAACCACTATTTTTTCCCATTTTACAGAGAAAATGGAGGCTCTTGAATACTTTCCCTGGAATCACAGGTCTCATAACATCTTTATGAGAAAACAAAACTAAACTGAGTGGAACTAAATGACAACAAAAAAGCTTTCAAGTTTTCGAAAGCCCAGGTGTGGAGAGGACCTGAAGTATGACTTTGGACATAATCGGGACCTCCATTTTGATTTAAAGTAAGAGGAAGCTACAGTTGAAGGTGGAGATTCGTTAAAATCTCGGGAGCTGTGGTTGTGCTGTACTTTTTTTCATGGGCGGTCTTTAAATGCCTTTAATTTAGAACTGATGAAACGGATGGAGAGCTTTGAGCAAAGCCACCACACTCCTGTGACAGAAGCTTGTTGCTGATTCTGGACGAGTTCATGGTTGGAGCCGGCAGTCTGAGCGACTCCCCAGCCCCCAGTGTGATGCGGGGCTTAAGACAGGCAGAAGCCTCTATTTCTTTTGCCCTGATGGTTGTAGTTGAAAAAATGGAAAGTACGGAACGTTGAAAAGTGAACTGAAGTAGGATTTGGGAGCAGGCGGTCTCTGGTAGAGGCCTGGCTTCGGTGGTTAGTAGCAGAGTTGGGCCAAGTCTGCGAAGCTGATGGAGGAGCTTCATTTTCCTTCATCCATGTAGTCACCGTCTGGGGGGTGGTGAGGGCCAGATGCTCAGCTGCACATGGGCTGGGCATGTGGCAGGCATGCAGTGCATATGTGTTAAGTGAATGAATGAAGGGCTGCTACAGTCAGTCAGTATGTCCTGCACACGCTAAGATGCTGGCAGGCACTAGCAGCCTTGTACTGTCATGACAGGGTGGCATCCCCAATTTTTGTGCACTCAGAGATAACCTGGGATCTGGTGACAGTGTGGATTCTGGATCAGAGGGTCAGGGGTGGGGGCAAGGTTCCGAGTGTCTATCAAGCTCCCAGATGATGCAAGTGCTGCTGGTCATGGACCACACTCTGTGTGGTGAAGGTTTAAATGAGTGGCCAGCAAATGTACACATCATGCCAGGTGGGAGTGTCGTGGGGGGAGGGGTCACCTAGGCCAGTGATCTTCTAATAGGAGCATGGCTCAGCTCTCCAGCTCATCTTGTGCCCAGAAATGCCCCCAGTCCAACACCACGCCTGTGGAGGGCCACCTAGCCCACGCTCTTTCCCCTGAGGCAGCAGCTCATGCGTCCTGGCTATCGTCTCTCACATTTGCCATATTTGGTGACATCAATGGCTCTGGCTGCCCGTTACTCTGAACCACCAGCACATGATACTAGTATTAATAACCACTAGTACTGTCAGACATGGTTCACATGATAGGCACATCCAGCTGATGATGAGGAGGAGGAGGAGGAGGAGGAGGATGATAATGATGATGATGGTGATGATGACAGTGATGATGACGATGGTGATGGTGATGGTGATGACAATGGTGATGGTAATGACGATGGTGATGATGATGGTGATGATGATGGTGATGATGGTGATGATGATGGTGATGAAGATAATGGTGATGATGACGGTGATAGTGGTGATGATGATGATGGTGATGATGGTGATGGTGATGATGGTGATGGTGGTGATGGTGACGATGGTGATGGTGATGATGGTGATGATGGTGATGAAGATAATGGTGATGATGATGATGATGACGGTGATGGTGGTGATGATGATGATGGTGGTGATGGTGATGATGATGATGGTGGTGATGGTGATGATGGTGATGGTGA
>PVKE010039125.1:0-15149 GCA_004027555.1 Craseonycteris thonglongyai
AAGTGGAAATTGGCCAGAGGTCAGACAAGAGAGGCACAGATATTGCCTTGGAGGATTTGTCATAACAAAGCTGTGATAGGAAATCTTGACATTCCTATTCATTTGGGAAGCAATGAAAAACTTTAACGAAATTAGGTTGGATTGTATTGGTCTGCTTAGGCCGATTCAGACATGCTCTCCTGACTCTGACCTTGAGAAATGTCAATATCATCCATGATACCCCACTCACTACAGAAGAAGCCTTACCGTTAATGAGTTGTCAGAAGCCATCCACCAGAAAGAAAAGTGGGGCCACTCTTAATGGGTAACCCTCAGAATGCAAACTGTTTAATAAATAAGAGGTCACGTGCACAGTCGCTGGACTGGCAGGAGTGGTTGTTCATTCCTTCTATTCAGTCTTCATGTTTAGATCAGGGAAGACAAACATTACTGGAATTTACTCAAGTACAGGTAAAGGACTCCAGAAGTGACCTTTGAATTTCAACTATGAAGTGATACGGCTACTACAATTAGGTACCTTGGTTATCAGCTACCGCCTTTAGGAAAACACCTACCGGTAAACTCAAAGGCTAACTAGGGGGGCGGGGAGCCGGGATGATTCAGCGAGTTATGTGCTCACTTTGCAGCCCTGGGGACCAAGGATTTAATCCTGGCCCTGGACCGTGCAGACCCATATGCTGAACTGGGGTGTGCTTCCCATACGGGAGGCCCCCAGTTTGGTTCATGTCTTTTGGTTCAGCCCCTGGCTCTAAGAGGCGTGCCCCTGCCCACATGTGTGGACTGAAACCATGTTGAAAACTCATTAGGTACAACTATGGAGACTGCTCTGGGCCCTCCCCCTTCTCTCTGTCTCTGTCAGAAAAAAAAAAAAAAAAAAGCTAACTGGGAACCAGAAGCAGCTATAAACAGACAGCCGCTCTGCTGCTGCTCCTCCTCCTCATCATCCATTCATCACCATATTTATGTGCCCTGAATTCTTCTACACATTACCTCACGAAATCCTCAGAAGACTCCTAAGCAATCAGTTCTATTAGCACATGCTCCTTCCTTGTATCCTGTCCACACACACAAAAACAGTGAATTAGGATTCCAAAAATCGTGTAAATATCATCAGAATTGGAGAAAGAACCTAGCCAGTCAGTTTGGAAAGCTGCCCTCTTAAACACTCCATAGACTCTAGCTACCTTTCTGTGCCTGTTACAGCACATATGTCCATTTTTAAAATGTATTAGGGTAAAGCAGAGGTCATATACCTTCTAACACATAAATTCACAATAAATTGGAGATAGAAGGTAAAATTTTATCTTTGGAAATTATAAAGTTGTTTCCTGATGAAGAATTTCCTAAACAGATGGTATTCATCATCCACTAATAGGAATATACACACTAGGAATCCTTTTCATTTAAAATAAAATTTAAAATTATACAAGCAAGGCATCTATAAAACAAGAGATATTCAGAATTCCTCAATGCTAATCTATAAAATGAAATATAAGCAGATGCTATAGAGTTTGTAGTAAACCCTATCAACCACTTTCTTTTTAAAAATCAAACACTGTGTCAACAAATCAAAGTAAGAGGCTAAGAGGAAAAATATATAGTTGACGGGAAAGAACGGAAAACAAAACCAGGATGCTATTATTCAGTTCTATACTTAGGTTTAACAAGAGCTATCAATCTTTCCTTTCATGAACACTAAATTGAGAAGAAAAAGAAAAATACAGATCAGTCTTCATAACCAGAGGCTAGAAGAACTTCACATCCTGAAAACCTGAACTGACAATTTGAAGCCTCTGTAACTCTCTGAAGGACTGCATGCATTTTTTTTATTCCTCAACTTTTTCCTCGTTTTTAATCATTTGGCTCTGTGGCATCCTGACAAGCCCTGATGGAGTGGTGCAGCCCAGGTGCTTGCCATTCAGAGGCGAAGGGTGACAAGCACACTTTAATCTCTAAATCCTTCCAAATAATTCATCTTTTCCATAAAGCTGGTGCTCAATCAGAATAACAACACTAAAGAATCTTGAGGAAGAGAAAAGGCAAAAACAAAACACTCATACTTCATGCTTCTTGGTGGTTTGACATTTTACTTCTTCACTTTTAAGTAGGCTCCTTCTGGACACAATGTTTGGTGCCATCAATTATATATTTTTATAGACAGGTGGAAAAAACATTAACAAGATACTGCACTTTTACATGGGTAGTAATATGATTAGGGTAATGGTCATTCATTTGACAAATAGTTGTCATGTGCCTACTGTGTGTCAACACTTGTTTTTTGGCACCAAAGATCTGATAAGCCTCGATAAACCAGAATATGGTGATGGTCCAGTGAGTGTTAGCTCCAGAGGAAAAGAAATCAGTAAAGGAGGTATCACCTTCATGTGTTAAGTGCTACGAAGGAAATGAGCAGCAGACTATGAAAGAGAAGAGCTGGTAGTGGGAACACACTTTAGAAGGGTGTCAAAGGGGTCTCTCTGAGTAATAAGCACTGAAGTGATCTCTGAAAGATGAGAAGGAGCTAGAATGGGGGAAGAGGCCTCTTTGCAGAATGAACAACAATCACAGAGGTCTGGAAGAGGCACAAAAGAACATGCCATGTTGGAGGAACACACAGGAAACCAGCGCATGGTGTAACATAGGAAGGAAGATTATGAGATGAAAAGGCAAGGTATAAGAATGTCTCTTAGGTCATAACAAGGAATAGGTTTATATTCTGGAATGGGAAGCTGTGAAATGTACTTGAACAATGGAAGTACACGATCTGATTTACATTTTTAATGGTCACTGAGTCTGCTTTTTGGGGAACGGTCTGGAGGGAAGCTAGGGCAAATACTGGCAGACAAGGAGAGTATTACAGGCCCAGAAGGACACAACCATGGCTGGGGCTAAGACAATATTGTGGACAGAATACTCAATTGCTTCTTGATCTATTTTGAGTTCAAAATGATAAAGCTTGCTGACAACTTGGGTGGAAGAAATGAAGACCATCAGAGAATACCTTGCCAGGAGATTATTTTCCAATGAAATATTTTCTGTGTGCTACATAGCCAAGTACAAAAGTTCAATCTCCTATTACTTAAAACAGAATGTTCCAAAATGAGAAAACACCCCTAATTAAATTACACATACAGAGAATGCACCAGTTGGGTTTTTGTTTTTTGTTTTTAAAGATTTATTTTATTGATTTTTGACAAAGAGAAACAGAGACAGAGAGAGACAGAGAGAAGGGGGAGGGCCCAGGGCAGTCTCCTTAGTTGATATTAGTTTTCCATATAGTTTCACTCCACAGGCGGGCACAGGGCTGCGCAGGGCAGGAACTGGGCTGGGAGCCTCCCACATAGGTCCTGGCAAGAACTGAACTGGGGGCACACCCCAGTTCAGCATGTGGGTCCACATGGGCCAGGGCCGGGATTCGATCCTCAGTCCTTGGGGCTTCAAAGTGAGTGCTTTACTCGCTGAGCTATCCCAGCTTTCCCACCAGTTCGTTTTTTGAAATAATTTTAAACAGAAAAATTTATAGTAAGTTTATAAAAAAGATAAATGTAAATAACTAACTTAGTAACAAGCTTGCAACATCAATTCAGTCCTCACATGATTAAGAAAAAGAAACTATTTAAATGAAATGGTAAAACAAACAGGTATGTTTATAAGAAGTATAACCACATTGGCAAGGTACTTATGATATAATGAAAAGTTTAGAAAGAAAATCTTCTATTTTAAATTTTTTACTTTATTTTTGTATACCGGTAAGTGGTTTGAAGGGTTGGTCTACATCTCCAACTATTTAGAAGAAATATTCTATACAACTTGTAAACGTATTTACAGTAACTGCCTTATTATTCAAGTATCTCAGTAAATGCTATAGTCAATTCACAGATTATTCAGGTACTTTTTCCCTCCTGATCCTTCAATGTTTGACTACTTAAGGGTTAAACACTGATAAGGAGAAAAATCTCTGTAAAATTTGCCACTTATTATTGGTTCAGTTGAATTACGGAAGACATTAAAAACCAATTACTGCAAGAACCAAAAACATCTATTCAGACAATAAAAAAGCTCTGCCATCCTAGTGTAACCCAGCCATTACACCAAGGCCAAATAACAATCACAACACAACTCACATGTAAAACTGTACTTCTTCCTGAGTTCCACCACTTGTCATGTGCAAATCAACAGAACATCAACTCTCTTGCCAAGTTTTTATGAGAATTACAATTAATGTATGTAAAGTACCTATTGAAAATGCCTCACACATAGCACATGCTGAGGATAGCGACTGTTTTCAGAAAAATCTAATAAAGTACAGTTAATCCCAACTTAATTCTGCTTAGGGATATGATTTTTTTATTTTTAGAAAATAAAGCATTAATACTGAAATAATAACTTCAAAGGCAAAGGATCAGGATTAACACCCTAAAGTTAGTTTTCCATCCTATTGTTCCTTTGCCTGTGTATTACTCATTTTGAATTCCTAATGCCTCCTAGCACACACCTGACACAGGATGGATAAATGCCTACAGGGGACTCTATTCAAATAATTTCCCAAACCTAGAAAAGATTGTTAAATCAAATTAATCCCCATCATTATTTGGACACTACCCTTAAGCTTTATTTTACTTACACACCCACATGAACACATACACACGCACACATAATCAGAACAGAGTTACTTGGTATCACTTAGTATGCTGATAGAATATTACTGAAAACTTGTCAGTGCTTGCTACATGTTGACATTTATCTATATTATCTTCCCAGTTAGGGTATCTGTCCCTCCAGGAAAGGGTTGAGTTTTACATTTCTTTGGAATAATCTTTACATCTTGAAACAGAATTGGTTGGCCCTAAGGTAGACATCAGTGAATTCTCTTGAGAATTCACTCAGCATTCCAGCCCAGTGCTAAGTGCCCTGTTGCAGTTCATAAAGTATTATCTGTGCCTGCAAGCGTTTATAAATCCTCAAAAAATATTTCTCTACTACACGATCAAATATAATATCTTAAGGGAAATAAATAGCAAAATTTAAACCTAATTGTTTTGATAATAAAATAAAGTTTTATTAGATAAAATCTAAAAGGAGCAGAAAAAATACCTTCAAGCAGTTTTTTCTCTGAAGAAAATTTAGAAGCAGAAGAAGGCGCTTGATACAAAAAGTCACAGAGGAACATGGACTGGGAGGACTCTTGACTTAATCCACCTTCAAAATGAATGTCATGTTGAGGAAAATCTAGAAAAGTTAGAGAAATAATACAGTTATAAAAATTAAAAAGTTACAGAAATTTGAAATCTAAAATATAAACAACTTTCCTTTGCTTATGAATACGTAGGTGAGTTTTGATCTAGGAAAAAAACTACTTAAACACACCCCAGAAAAAATATACAAAGATGTTTATTTCACTTTGCAGAAAGTATGCAAAATTAGCACTTAAATTGTAGTTATTATTCATATATGAAAATCGGATTTAAGTTTGGTGAAAATGATTACATGGGATTAACTGATATAATCTTCCATTTGTAAGATTAAAGAAACATAAAAGATTAATTTCCAAATTTTTTTTCTTAAAATAAAAACTAGAATAATCTTAAGCATCTTCTATCCTTTTGGTAATTACATTTCTCTGCATTCTCAAGGCTTTTCTTATATGAGAAATGCACAGATTTGTACTTCAGTCTATTTAGGAGTATATCAGAAGGAATCAGGCTAATGAAGGGAGAGGGAGTACCTGAAAATTTGTTATGGTAGAGAAATTCCATTTGCAGGCTCTGCCCAGCCTTCTTGGCCAGCAGATAGGGGGTGCTATGCACAGGATCTCCAGTTGCACACATGACATCTGCTCCACTGAATAGCAGAGCCATTGTTTCCAGGACATCCGGTTTCACTACAGCAGCACACAGAGCCTGGCCATTAAAATAAAATATACCTGTTAAGGGCAGAAAATACAGTTCTAGCTATTAAAATGAGTGAAAGTCTGACAATTCATTTGAGATGATTTTTTTATTCCTCTTTAACTAAGAAACCTAATAATAAGTACACCCTGAATCAAGTAATAGTTACAAAATGCCTGCCTTGTATGAATTTAAATTATAACCCAAGGTCTCCAAGTCTCTCAATTCACTGTTTTGTTGCTGTGGTATTCCAAACCTTCTAATCCATCATTATTTGCTTGGAAGACATTTTTTATACTTAACATATAATGCTCAGAAAATTCAAAATATTTTTAAATGTAATAATGAGGCATTTACTAAGTGTTTTGTCTTATGAATGTTGTATATATGTATGCATGTATGTCTTTTCTAGCCTAATCGGGATCTGCAGAATCTTTAAATTATTGCTGAGCTTTGGTATTTTGAAAGATGACTATAAATTCAGACTTTCTTCTTGGGAGACGGTATATGGGGAGGAGGAACTGTAAGGAGACACAATAAAACATTACTGATGTATGTTATAAATCATCATTGCACAAATAATACACCTGCTGGAACCCGATTTCTTTATTCCTTAAAGTCAAAAAAGCCATCTTCACATCTCTTCTCATCCTCCCACTTCCTCGCTTTATTAGCTTCCCATTTGCTCCCAAGCCCTCTGATTTTGGCTCCCTGACTCCCTCTGAAGCCTTAGGCTCAGGTTCACCACTTACTTGCTGACGTGGTGCATCTAGATGGATGACTACTTCATTCGCCCTCTGCAATGCAACTTCAGGACAATCTCATTAACTACCCCAAGGGGTGGCTCAGAGTGTAGAGCCTAGTCAAGTCCCAGGATACATACTGTTCCAGCCTGGAGGGTTTACTGCTAAAAGAGTATCTATCTTCCCTACCATGGTCTAGCTGAAAGCCAGAATTTCCTTCACAACAAGTTCAAGAAGCCTGAATTCTTGTGCCTGACTTTGTACTAATTTGCTATGTGATCTTAGGCAATCCCTTCTCCTCACTGGGTCTTAGTTTTTTCACACCTGCAAGATGAAACTGTTGAAATGTAATAGTTAATGTCCCTTCCACTGTAATAGCCTTTGCCTGTTCTCCCAATTGAATCTTATGTATTTCCTCTTATGCTCACTCTCACCAATCTATTTTTTTCTTTCACAGCACTCTGTATTTGATATGGTATGTTCACTGAATTCCGTATGTTTATGTTCATTCTCCCCTATTGAAGATCACTCCCATGAATAAAAAAAACCACATTTACTTTTTATTAAAATTATATCCCCAACACCTAAAAGAGAATTCAGCAATGGTTACATGTGCAGTAACTATTTATCAAGAACACTCAGTAGGAAAAGGTCAGTCTCTTCAACATGTGAATTGAGAAACTGGATAACCACATGCAGAAAGATGAAATTAGACCCGATCTTATACTACTTACAAAAATTAACTCAAAATGTTTTAAAGACTTAAACATAAAACCTAATACTGTAAAACTCCTAGAAGAAAATGGGTAGTAATCTCCTTGACTAAAGAGTCTCGGCAATGATTTTTTGGATATGATTCCAAAAGTACAAGCAACAAAGGAAAAAACCAGTAAGTGGAACTATATCAAACGTAAGAGCTTCTGCATAGCAAAACCATCAACAAATCAAAAACGCAACCTAATAAATAGAAGAAAATATTTTGAAACCACAGATTAGATACGGGAATAATATCCAAAATACATAAAGAACACACACAACTCAATTTTTAAAAAAGCAACCCAATTGAAGAATGGGCAAGAAAACTAAAAAGACACTGTCCCAAAGAAGAACATCTAAATGGCCCACAGGTACACGAAAAGATGTTCAACATTACTAACTATCAGGGATATGTAAATCAAAACCACAACAATGTATCACCTAATACCTGTTAGAATTGCTATTATCAAGAGGACAGTAAAAAAAGGGAACCCTTTTGCACTGCTGGTGAGGATATAAATTGATTCAGCCATGCTGTAAAACAATGTGAAGATTCTTCAAAAAATTAAAAATACAACTAGCATATGATGCAGCAATCCCACTTCTGGGTAGAGATATGCAAAGAAAATAAAAACAGGATATTGAAAAGATATCTACACTCTCATGTTCATTGCAGCACTATTATTCACAATAGCCAAGACAAGGAAACAACCTAAGTGTTCATCAATGAATGAATGGATACAAAATGTAATATATATATTTTATGTAATACAGGTGTTAGCTAAGGCGATGGTGGCAATCATATTGCAACACAGAATGTATCAAGTCAACACAATGAATGCCTTACACTTATACAATGTTATATGTAAAATATATCTTAATTTTTAAAAGTATTCAATAAAATACTTTTTTTTGTAAAAATTATGCATTTACATTAAGAGTGCCATGCTTAAGAAGCCCAATGTGTAAGTAAATCCCAATATGTACCCTTCCCTATAATATTCTTAGGAAGAATGCAATAGCTAGAAACTAATGTAAAACCTACCTCATGTCTTAGCTCATGGGAACTGTGTGGTGTGGCAGACAAGACCTCATTTGGGGGCATCAGTAAATTTATCCACTGATAAAATTCCCATAACCATCAAAAAGAGAGAGACTACTGGAGGAAGATTTGCCCTCTTTGTCCAACCTCACCAATTACTTCCCTAAATCCACAACTTACTATTTGTTTACATATTTATTACGGCCCTTTGGTACATAGAATCAGATTAATTATAACCCTTGGTCTATGATACCCACTTGTCAATATTCCATATATGTTAGTATAATTGATCAGTTATTTTAGTAATATAATTAGCACCCATGAAAACAATTGCCTTAATAATTACCTACATAAACAAAATCAAATGTCTTACTAGTAACCTATATGAATATATGGTTCCCCACTCCTATGCCATCTCCCTGAGGTACCCCACCCTTATGTACCCATCAAGAATCCTGAACTGATTGTGTGCAATTGCTTTAAAATCAACTGGTGGTCTCACTTTATTAACACCAAAGATGTACAATGTGGAAAAATATAGTTCACGTGAACTAAACCAATAGAAAAGAAAGGTAAATCAATTGTATATATCTTATAATGTCTTCCTAGAGAAGTATGGAAAATGCCTTCATTCCCTTTCGAAAATGTTCAGCTTAATGCTACTAACCTGGGAATCCCTATCGGATAAATATTGCCATTATAAGCATACTGAAGAATTAATAATAATGAAAAAATATATTCTCTAAGCATAAAAACTACAGGAGTATAAAAGAATATGTTTTAAATATATAGTATATGTAGAAGAGCCTCCTGACATGGGATAAACAGACGCAGCAATTTGAAGAAGGGGAAAAAAATGCTTAAGAAATCCATCGCCAAAAGGGTAAAAACCAAACGGGCAGCATAAAATCATCACCACAGCGGGGGGGGGGGAAATTGAAATCACTCAGTCAAAGGCAAATAACAGTTTAGATCAAAGGCACCAACAAACCACTATTGTAATTAAAAAACTGAATAAATGATGTTAATTTTGGTGTTATCAAGTCAGCAATGTACAAGCTGAAGTTAAATTCAGTATCCTGTCCCTAAAGTAGGAAGAATTACTGAAGTTTTAAGAATAATAAGGTATGCCTAATTTAGGTGAAAACTTCAGTTATGGGCGAAGAGTTTATGTGCTAAAGATATCGAATCCTTATGTGAAACAATGAGAAAAACCACTGATGCAATCTCACAAAAGGAAATAAAATAATTTCATCAAATTATAAAATATTTTTTACAACACATCTTTTAAAAATCCTTGGCAAATATTTTTTTTAAAAAAAAGAAACAACAAACATTAAAATCCATTGTTTATCATTATGTCCTACTAGGTACCTTATTTAACTCTTCTTTGGTGAGAGATGCTAAAAGAGTTTTTCTGAATCTTCCTTCTTTGTACTTCTGAGTGATAAAGTTTTTTCTCTTTTCCACTGGTGAGTCCATGTGTAATTCTTCATCTTTCTGAAGATTACCAGCCCAAAAGTCATTTGCTCTTTTATTTCCAATGACAATAAAAAGCTGAATTATAAAATATATATAAAACATATTATCAGTTTCTCAAATGTATTTAAATCTGCAGAAAAGTGACTCACATTACAGATTAAAATGCAACTTAGTATAAAATATGCAAAAACACAAAAAATATCCAACTCTTTGAGGGAGATGAAGTGTGAAAGCAGATACTATTTCTATTTTAAATACAGTCTAGCTGCTCTTAATAATGGTAAAAGATTAGCGAGGAAAGAAATTGCAAGCCGCACAAATTGCAGCAAAAGCATTATTATTTTTTGAAGCTCACATTGAGACAGATTCATTTAAAATGGCTGAGTAGGTGGACTAATGTAGTTGAGAGCAGTGCTGACACCCAAGCAGAAAATGGAATCTGGAGACAGCGAGTTAGACAAGATCGCAGTTAATGACAGAGCACGGCCAAGCTAAAGAATGGTAAGTTCTGCCCAATGGTCTCATCACATTTCTAATATCTTATCCATGCTGGGTTAAAAAGAAAGTAAATTCTGGCTTAATGAAAAAGCTGCCAAGCCTTTAAAGTAGCTATTACTATTAAAGCTCCTTGTATTTTTATTTTTAAAGTAACTATCTCATTTAGGAAGCATTCTGAAAGTCAAAGTAGAAAGTTGCTACTATAAAACAGACTATAAGCTATTTATTTATATTTTTCTTTTTTTTTAATTGTTAAATTCATTGGGGTGACATTGGTTAGCAAAAGTTACATAGGTTCCAAGAGTACAATTCTTGTCTATATGTTGCAATGTGTGACCACCACCCAGTCAATTCTCCTTCCATCACCATATATTTGGCTCCCCTTTGCTCCTCTCCCACCTCTGCTTTCTCTTAACCTCAGGGAACCACTAAACCAGTGGTTCCCAACATTTTCCCACTTGTGTACCCCTTTTACGCCCATTTCTATAAATTGTACCCCCTTTTTAAAACAGCTGTTTTTAAATACTGACACTTTTGTTCAATGCCCATCTTAATGTAAAATAGTGGAAATGAGGTAATAAATTAGTAAAGAAAAATTAGCACACTAAAAGTACAAACCACAGATTTAATTTTGCAATATTTGTAGCACAGTTAAAAATTGTTACTGATTATTTTTCATATATCCCTAGACAGCCCAGCAGGTATCCTTGGGAGTATGCATACCACTGCTTGGAAACTGATGCACTAAACTACTGACTGTGTCTAAAAGTTTGTGTGTCTTTGTTGTATAAGCCATTTTCATAATGCAGTGAGATCTTTATTAAAGACCCTCTAAAGTTAGCCATGTCACCCCACTACATACCTCCTCCCAGATCTCTGCTAACAACTGCCACAGTTCAATCTGACTTACCTCAATGAGCTCATTGCTCCAGATGCTGGCATCCATTTTGAGACTTCTAACCTTGGAATCTTTTGGGCCTAACGATCTATGTTGTCCTGAAGTCAAAAAACAAAACAAACCACCACAACAAAGAAAAACTGTTGCATTTCTATTTTAATTTGTATGTAAATGTATTTTACCTTTAAAAACAGTGTATACGCATGGGTACATGGATGTGTGTATTTAAATATCTTTCAACATAATACACAGCAATATACAATTTCCACCCTAGAGTAGTGGTAGTAATTATACAGAAATCATAAGCAACCACTATGACAGTAACAGCAATGACCTCCAACACCACCCTGCACTGGTATAAAACTACACTTTTAGAAGTGTGTATGCATGTGTATGTGTGTATACGTTTGTTTGTGATGGGTCTTGGTGAAAGGTCAAAAGTGTCTCTCTGGTTTTAGGCTTGAATGTGGACAGTCTTACTTCTGACCAAGATTTGAAATGTAGGAGAATATATAGTTAAAACTGTAATGAGCTGGGCAGCAATGAGAGCTTCATTTTATCATGTTACTTTTGATGTATCTTAGGCAAAACCAAGTAGAGATTCTAGTAGGTAGATACAACAGCATAGTTTCCAAAAGAATTTAAATCATCTGCTTAAAAATTAGCGTTGAATTCAAATTATAAATATCACTTAGGAACATCAGAAAGAAAAACAACTAAACATATAACCTAAGCTTGTCCAACTCGTGGCCCAACACTGCCTTGAAGCGGCCCAATGCAAATGTATAAACTTTCTTATAACATTGAGATTTTTTTGAGATTTTTTTTTTTTTTAGCTCTTAAGCTATCATTAGTGTTAGTATATTTCATATGTGGCCCAAATCAATTCTTCTTCCAATGTGGCCCAGGCAAGCCAAAAGATTGGCTACCCCTGCTATAACCCAAGGGAACACACATATTTTAGGAGTAGGCAGAGGAAGTAACCTGAAAAAAGGATGACCAGAGTAGTAAGAGCACAACAAGAGAAAAAGGTCTGCTGGAAATCCAAGGCAGATGTGAGTCAGCGGTGTCCAATCTTTTGGCTTCCCTGGGCCACGTTGGAAGAAGAATTGTCTTGGACTATACATATAATACACTAACACTAACAATAGCTGAAGAGCTAAAAGGAAAAAAAGGTCACAGAAAGATCTAATGTTTTAAGAATTTGTGTTGGGCCTCATGTAAGTCAGAGAGATTGGTCATGAGTGTTAATTACTGCAGATAAGACACTATAGATAGGAATTGACCACGCGAAAATTGAGAAGTAAAGTACATTGGTAAATGTGGTGAGAATATTTTTACCGGAGTAAAAATAACAGCCCAGCAGTCAGAGAAAGGAAGGCTGCTTACAGACTGCTGAAGAAAAACAAGGAAGTTCAAGAAATGGAGAAAAAACCTGGGCAAACTATAACTCTTGAAAGGACTTGTCTATGAAAGGAAAAAGGGACAGAGAAAGTAATACATAGAAGGAAAGAGTAAGTTTTCAGAAAGCCAGTATTAACAGGACAGACTTAGGAAAGAGACAAAAAGAAACCACAATTGAATAGTTATACCGAGAGCGAATAAGTGATAGGGTGAGGATCCTAAGATGAGAGGAAAGAAAGGGAGCCTAAGGAGAAAGAACAGCTTGGCACAACACAAAAGGTTCTCTCTTCTAATGGGACTGGATAGTAGCAAACAACAGGGGAAAATGCAAAGAAGAGAGGAAATCACTGATGCTTTTTGCTGTTGCTACTGATGATATTAATCAGCTAGTGAAGAAGTCTGTCCTAATATGATGAAAAATGCAGTAACACAGAGCTGTGGGCAAATATTAAGGGTTTGATGCAACTGTCCTTGTGTTTGCTCTGAGATAGGTGCTCCTCTCCTGTGTTCTCTCAATGAAACCTGTACTCTGTTCTTGCCCATAGGATCCTCTATTGTAATTACTATTTACACAGTATCTGTGCAAGAAATACCATGTCTTGCACACCTTTTTAATTCCTAGGACTAGCATAGGATGTGGTAGAGCTGAAAAGATAAAGTTTGGGTGGTGGCTAACTTTCTCCAAGACCTCCTGATCACATATCTAAGCTGAGGTCCATTGCCCCCACTTACTTGAACAACTGTCTGAGCTCTCCAATACAATGAATGAGCCATCAGATAGTCTGCAAAGTGTAAGGTCACAATAAGAAAACCGGCCATAGTACTGGTTATTCCCATAAACTTCAATACAGCTGGAAAATGCTTCCCTATAAAAATTCTCACTATAAAAGACATCAGATCCAGCACACCAAGTTTAGAGCTCAGAACAACCTTGATGTGAAAAACTACTGTCACAAAATATGACTGGGGGGGAAAAAGGACAAATCATACAAAGAACAAGTATGTTCAGGGTACAATCTGAAACACATTCACCTCAAATCCCAAAATCTCAACAATGTCTTTTTAAGAATCCATACACAGACCAGTAGGCACACACACAAAAAAAGGATTACATGCTTAAAAATCCATTTTCATATCTAAGTCATGCATAAGAGAAGTTTAGAATTGCATTTCTAAAATTGATTTAAAATGTAATAAGCTTTCTCTGTTTTTATTTTTCACAACCATTAGATGGGACACATTATATATGACAATAAAGAGCACTCAGTGTCAATCTGCCAGCAAACAGCGATGAGCATAACTTCTTGCTAATTACCTGCACACTTCTTACAGATGACAACACAGAGATTGATAGATGCCCAGTCAGGATCCGGGGCTTTGCAATCCGCACAGCTCCTGTTAGACTCATTGAACCAGATCTTCTCAGCCACTTCATAATCAGAGAGAGTTTCTGCTATCGATTGCCGCACAGCCTCAATCCACTCCTGTTTCTCCTTTTCACACTCAGCTGTAAAGCTGAAATAATTAACATTTCTGCATTATCGATCTCCCTTGTAAAGGCCAATTAAGCAGTATGTTCACTTTGCATATTCATTTCACTCACAAATTAAACAGCAGCTGAAAAATATGCCTTCAAGGCAGTTGAATAGTCCTTTCTGTTAAAAATCATCTAATTTAGAAATCAATTTTATTCCTTTAATTTCCCACATTGCTTATGACTTTGTTTTCATATCTTGAACCAAAATTCACATACACATTTCTCTGACCAGAATATAAAAATTGTCTTGTTAGGTCAAAAGCTTAAATGAGAGGCCATGCTCCCTAAGCAGTGGTTATATAACAATCAATAGGAGATGGGCAGAGTTTCAGGACTGTCCGATTATCTGGACAAAAAGAATGCCATGATAATCTGAAACTAAATGATCAGAATCACCCATGAAAAATGATCAAAATACATTCCATTTTTTTAAATTAGAAGAATATATACAAACAGCTTTAAGAAATTGAGAAATCAAAAAAGTTTTAAGTGATTACTATTCTAACAGAATTCTAACTCATTTTTAGCCATGTTTGATTTATTCTAATTTTTCATGTTTACTGGGTACCTGAATGAAGAGAAAAAAAACATTCATATCAGTTCACTCCTACAATGTGCCAGGATATGTGCTCTAGCACTCCATACTCCATGGCCCTCAGAATGATGTTTCACATTAACATTTTCTTCTCTGAAGATGAAAATGCTTTAAAATATAATGAATAAAACAGATGACTAACATTCTAAGCAATCTATAAGATAACTGGGTGGCCTAGATGAACTATGTTTTTTGGTTCCACTATCACTACCGTATTTATAAGTTTCTTAGTGGCTTTTCTGGTCCTAGAGATTGGTTACAGCCAGTGTGGTACAATAAGAAAAATTTGGTCTTTGCTCCTGGGTC
>PVKE010039126.1:0-15140 GCA_004027555.1 Craseonycteris thonglongyai
TTAAGGGTTTAATTCTGGTGGAAAAATCTCAGACTTCATAAATCTCCTTCCATGCTTCCAATTGGATATTTTGTATTTGCTCTGTTGAATCTGACCCTTCCAACTCTCTTCTTTTCTGGCTCAGCTATAATTAGATCATGCCAACACAAAACTGACCTAGTCTCAAGTGAGATATTAATTTACTTTCTAAAGGAAAATTAGATTTAAAAATTCCAGATTTCCATAGTTTTCCACAAAGTACTTTGTCTGATATTAAAGCTTACCTTTATTAAAGTTCTTTCTGGCAAATAATTTTATAGCTGTGGAAAGTACCACAGGCAAATAGAATAATTTTCCTAAAAGTTGTCAGGGAATCCTGGATTCCTTAATTTGAATATTTTGCTTATTCTTTTGAGCTACTCCCTATCCTAGATTATAAAAAATCATCTTAAACTGTTGTTAAGTTAAATAGATTTTTCTTAAGGCTGAGTCCAATTTCTTTGGACTTTGAGGAACATTCCAAAAAACAATGTTAAAAATAGTACAATGTTTTTTTCCTCCTGAAATTTCTATACTGAATTTTTATCTTTTGCCTTAACCCATAAAATAGACTCTTAACTGTGTTTCTCTGATTGGAATTTGAGTTTTTCCCCCTTATCTTTAATTTAAATTTATGTATCAGATGTTTTTTTTAAAGTCTGACTATAACATCAACTATTCAATAGGACTCACTTTCCATTTTCCAGATGACATCACTTCTACAGAGTGAGTTTCAGAAACAGACATAAAAGTTCTTATAGTCACGGCTTAGGTCATTGAAACATACAATCTCTGTAAAGCATATAGAAAATAATGAACACAGTACTATTATTTTCCTTAAGTAAATGCCTTTGCATGTTTCTATAATGCCCATAAGAAAGACTAGGTTCTCAACTTTTAATTTATAAGTTTAGCACTAGTATTAACATGCTACATATATCTTCAGATTCATAAAATCATAAAATATTAAGACTCTTACTAAATAAAAAACCAGAGAAGATAATACACAGATACTTAGTTTTATAATTCCTTAGGGAAGAAAGAAAACTCTTACGTATAATTGTTGAAAGAAACACGGTGATGAACATTATGTAGAAGAGAAGCTGATAATTGTTAATCAGAAGACTCAACCAAAGGAAGGTAGTCAAGAACCAAAATTATGAGTCCTAGTTACAATGTAGTATTCTAAGAAGTAAATTGAGTAGCACTATTTTAGTCATTCTTTCCATAAATAATTAAGAATTTCTTGGATATCCACTGCAACCAAGGCATTGTATATTACATTGGAAATTCAAAGTCAGACTCCTGCCCACGATGAACTCATGATCTAGCTAGCAATAGAGCTTCTAATCTGTAAGAACAAAGTATCTCTTACCATTTGCTGGTCATTGCTCAATTCAAAATTTCAAAGAATTTCTTAACAATATGAGCAAATGTTTATAAATGTTCATAGAAATTGCTTGGGCTATGGTATGAAATGGCCTAACTTTCAGCTCTCAGTGGATAAGTTAAGATGTTTTATTGCATTCAGATGTGCAGGTTGCTTCATCTGGGATTAGAAAAGTGTTTGAAACATATTGAGATAAATTCAGGAAAAAGTGTGTATCTTGTCATACAGTAAAAATATTGATTTTATTTCTGGACCTATCAATGAAGCACTCTACTTATCCTCAGGGTGTATCAATTTTGTCACCTATAAAATATTTGCTTTAAATCTCTAAAATCCATTTCTAGAATTTAACTGAATATATTTCAAGAATTTTAAAATGGGAATAAGTTGGTTATTCATTAAGTACCAGCACTGGCGTGAATTGAACAACTACAGGTTCTATGGTTAAAATGACCAAGAAACTATGATAAGTGGAAAGAAAAGAAACAATACAGAAAGGAAGAATGTTTGTTTCCAAAGATTAGGAGCCAGACAGAAAACATTAACAACAATTCATAACAACTTGGCTGGAGTATGCTTGAGTTGAGTTTGTAAAGCACACATCATAAGGAAACAAAGCTCTTTTGAATGCATATCCCCTTCCTGCCTCACACTCACTTCTTTGCTTTCCATTCACAGCAAATGTACTGAAGAGTGGCCTTTATTTACTAGCTCCATAATTTCATGGCCATTGGATTTTTGACCTTTTACTCCACTAAAATGGCTCTTTCTAAGTAACCAGCACTTCCCATATTATGAAACCTAGGAATCACTTCTTTGTCTTCCTCCTCTTCTCAGCAGGAGTGACACACTCAGCAACTCCCTCCTTCCTCTTCTTATCCTCCTGTGACCAACTCTCCTGATTTCTGCCTGCCTCACTGTTAATTCTTTGCAGTTCCCATCTTTAATTCCATCTCTTCCTGTTCTCTAAATATTGGAGTGTGATGGAATTCAGTCTTCTCTATCTACCCTCTTTTCTGTTTCTAGATGATCTCATTTGCCCTGTGGCTTTAGAAAGCATTTATGTTCTAATGACTTCTAATTATTTATCTCCATAGCTGACTTCCCTAAATTCCAGATTGTCTCATTCACTGCACACCTGCTATCTCCCCTTGGATGCCAATAAATATATTGTTAATAGACTCAACGTATCTAAAGAAAAGGCTGGCTCCTATTGCCCATCACTGTCTCTAGGAAAGCTGTTCCTCATTCAGGCTTTCCTAATATTAGAAGTTAATACATATAAACCTCTCATTGTTATATTAAAAAACTTGGGCATCATTCATTGTTCACATTTTTATTTCTTCCATTCCCCACATCCTCACCTCTGCCCTCACCATTCAGTCTTTCAACTTGTCCTGTCAACTTAATCTTCACAATAGATCCCAAAGTCATTGGCTTTAATTCTGCTGTTTTCATATTATTCAAGCCACCACATTTTTTTACATGTGAAACTGAATAATCTAAATGGTCTTCCTGCTTCTACTCTTGTCATTACACATGATTTTTAAAATTAAAAATGTTGAATTTTTTATTAATTTTTTGAACTGTGATTATACTCATATTTTAATTCTTGTATGAATTATTAGAAAGAAATAAATTATATCATCTTTTAAGCCTTTAAAAAATTTTTCATTGTTTTTGACACAGAGACAGAGAGATAGAGACAGAGAGAGACAGGGAGGGCCCAGAGCAGTCTCCATAGTTGTATGTCATCAGTTTTTGACATGGTTTTATTCCACATAAGTGGGAGGAGGCAGGACAAGGCAGGAACCAGGCTGGGCCCTCTTGCGTGGAAGGCATGCCCCTGCAAGCTGGGGGCTGAACTGGAGGTCTCCCACACATGGGAAGCTCATCCCAGCAAGAAATGAACGGGGGGCCTCTCACATGGGAAGCACACCCCAGTTCAGCATATTGGTCTGCGTGGGGCAGGGCTGTGACTCAATCCTTGAATCCCAGGGCTGCAAAGCAAGTGCTTAACCTGCTGAGCCATCCCAGTTTCCCCTTTTAAACCTTATTTTGAAATAATTCTTGATTTACAGATGAGTTGCAAAGAGAGTATAGCATTCCCATATGCCCTTCACTCAGCTTCTCCTAATGTTAGCATTTTATACATAACCTCATTACATTTATCAAAACTAAAAAATTAACGTTGGTACAAGACTATTAACTGAACTACAGACTTTATTAAGATTTTACTACTAATGTCTGTCCTGTCCCAGGATCCAGTACAGAATACCATTTTGCATTTAGCCATAATTTTTTCTTAGTCTCTTCAAATCCATCACAATTTTTTGGTCTTGCCTTATTTTTCATGACTTTGACACTTTTGAAGAGCACTGGTCAAGTATTAGATGGAATGTCTCATACTCCTCAATTTGAGTTTGTCCCCTATTTTCTCATAATTAGCTTAGTGTTATAGATTTTGGGGAAGAAACACCACAAAGGTGAAGTGCTCTTCTCATAAGTTATCTTCCTAAAGACATAAATAACATAGGCCTTTTGCTTTATGATGATGCCTATGATGGCTTCCTATCACACTTAATATCCAAACTTCTTACCATGGTATACAAGGCGCTGCACATGACTTGGCTCCTGTCTACTTCACCTACTGCCTCCTGTACTATTCCTCCCCTTAGTCATTATGATCCAGCCACCCTGGTTTTTTGTACTTCATACATACCAAGCTCAGTTTTATCTCACGGCTTTGTACTAGCTGTTTCTTCAGTCTGGTGTGTTTATTCCCTTAAATATTTGCATGGCTAGCATTTGTTTGTCATTCATATAACAGCTCACATGTCATTTCCTAAGAGAGTTTTTTGCTTATCTCTCTGTTTATCTCCCTTTTAGTCATCCTCTGTTGCATTATTTTGATTTTTATGCTCCCTTCATCTCAGTTATTATGATCTGAAAATTAATATATATGTATGTTATTTATTGTCAGTTTCTCCCTATAAAAAATGAAATCATCTTAGATATTATTACTATAACATATGTCTTAAACATTTCTTGGCACATATTGGTAATAAAGTCTTGGTAAGTAGATAAAAGTTACAAAGAAAGAATCATAGATTTCAAGTTCTGTAAGACTTTAAAATCAACCATTTCTACTTTCTCATTTTATGGATGGGCTAAGTTCCAGAATCATGAAGATGAGAGAGAGTAAGTTAACCTAGTTACACAGGTAATGGCAGAGCCAGTGATAGGATGCAGATCACTGGACTCCCAGTTCAAGCTTTGACATATACTCCATCTTTCTTTTCTTTGACAAGGATTTCAGGTATGAATTTGGCTATCACTGGCTTCAGGTTCACCTTTTTATTTTTTAAGATTTATTTTATTGTTTTTGACTGAGACAGACAGAGAGAGAGACAGAGAGAAGGGAGAGGGCCCAGAGCTGTCTCCATAGTTGTACGTCATCAGTTTTTTATATGGTTTCATCCCATATGGGTGGGTAGGGGCCACATAGGGTGGGAGCTGGGCTGGGGGCCCCCTGCATGGGAAGCATACCACAGTTCAGCACATGGGTCCACATGGGTTAGGGCCCGAATTCAATCCTCAGTCCCCAGGGCTGCAAAGTGAGCGCTTACCCTGCTGAACCATCCTGCTTCCCCAGATCCATCTTTGAAGTCATTGTATTATAAGTAAGTACGAATTGATTCTAATCTTCTCCTGCTGCCTCATGCACCTGGGCTGCTAGAAGAACTTGTCTAGTGACATAAATTGGTGCCATTATAATTTGTATCTTCTAGCCTCACCTGGGTTTTCAAAGCCCTATAAAATATTCCTGCTTATTCCTACTTGCCTTTCATTCACATGTATACATCAGCTGTCTCAAACTTTTATAATTTACACACTTATATTAAATGACTTTATCATTAAATTCTCATGAAAACAGAAGTGACCTGTTTTCTCAACTTCCCACAATCTTAATTATAAACTTCCCTTTACTTTCTTTGGTACTTCCTCTATTAAGTTGAACCTGCTATAAATTAAATTTTCTATCTAAAAAATGCTTTGATAAGGTAAACCCCCTTCTCCCTTGACACAGTTTCCTCTTGAGTTTCCTGTAACCGTTACTTCCTGAAAATGAAAGAAAAAACCACTTACAGCCCTCACAAAATAAGTAAAACATTGGTTAGACAAAAAGCAAGTTTTGTACGGGAAGAGATAAGTAGTAGCACTTGAAGGAAATTCTGTACCCTAGTACTATTTGGAAATTGTAAACTTTGATATAGTTGAAATAGCATGAGAGGTTAATTATTAAATAAATAATGGGATACCTATAAATCAAAACAGGGAAAATGCACCTTTCTCTCATCCAGAGATATGCAGCCCAAACATCATTAATTAATTCCACTAAATTCAAAACTCACAATCTTGAATCCAAACACAATATAAGCCCACAATATAAACACTATCTAATGTTCAGACTCTTTTTCTATTTTGTCTTTTGTTTTTATGCTGATTTCAAGTAGAGCTATACCTACCACATGCCAATCAGAGAATCTCTCTACCTTTCTCTTTCAATTTAATTTATTTTATAAAATGATCCTGAGGTGATATATAATAGGAAACAAAGAAGGACAAAATAAATTAAATGACTAATGACTAATCACCTAATTAAATTAGAGGCTTATCTCCTATCCCTTCACTTCTTCAGGTTGGCTAACATCTATGCATTTATGAAGAGTTCAGTGGGCTTGCAACACAATAGTGCCATATTAGGCTTACTCTATTTCACAGCTGGCTACGTAAAAGTGTCTCAGTAAAAGTATTCAGAAAACAGATATTCCTTACCACATTTTATGGCCTAACTTATGCACTTAAAGTCTTAAGAGAGAAGGTTATAAAAGTGCATGTACAATATGCTATATGAGATGAAAAAAATTTTAAATCATGTATAGGACTCAGACAAAATTTGTGCTATTCATCCCATCAAGCTTTTATAAAATTCAATTTGTCAAAGATTATAATATCTTAAAGTCCAGTAAAATTACCCTACATCATTCATTTGTAACTTTTCCCTTCAGAGAAGAAAACACAAATCTATCTTTTGAGAAGTTATAGTTTCTGTGGGGAAAAGTACAGAACATTAGGCTCTTGTAGGAAAGTCTCAAGGAGCAAGTGAAAGCTCAACTCAGAGACGATGTTTCAGAAATGAAGAAACAGATAGAAACCTGGTCTTACCTAATTATTATTATTTTAAGATTTATTTTATTGCTTTGACAGAGAGATAGACACAGAGAGAAGGGGGAGGGCCCAGAACAGTCCCCATAGTTGTACATCATTAGTTTTTGACGTAGCTTTATTCCACACAGGTGGGCATGGGGACACACAGGGCAGGAACTGGACCAGGGACCCCCCACATGGGTCATGTGCCCCTGTGAGCTGGGGGCCTCCCACATGGGAAGCACTCATAAGAACAGCATATGAGTCCACATGGGCCAGGATTTAATCCTCAGACCCAAGAGCTGCAAGACAAGTGTTCAACCCACTGAGACATCCTGGCATCCCCCTCCCCAAATTATTGACATTCATAATAGATCTCTATCTGGCTAAGAAGTTAGTTCTCATAATATCAGCACACTGCAGCTAATAATTTAGAGAACAAATGTATTAGCAAATTTGATTAAATAAATACTTACAGAACATTTACCTCAATATGTGCAAGGTATCAGGCTGAGGAGTGAAGGGAAATGCCAGGATAAACAAAAGACAGACTTCGCCATTAAAGAAGTCATAAGCGAGTGGAGGACTTAGATATTTACACAAATCTGTCTCCCCATCAAAAATGTGGTAAGCAAAATATAACTAGAGAAGTGGGTAAGAGGATCATCCTGCTCAAGATAATTTAACTAGCAAGTGGCAAGTAATTTTCTATCTTCACAAAACAGAAAATACTCATTAGGTGTCTATATACCGGAAAGAGCCCTGTTAAATGACAGTGAAGACATTGGGATTTGGGGTGCGGAAGAGGGAAACAACGGAATTAGCAGACATTGTTCCAGTTACATCATTTACTTGGAATAATAATATGAAAACAATTCCATTTTATAAGCAAAAGAATGATAGTAGGCTGTATATATAATATATTCTTGGTTATAAGGTGCATGTTTGTCTATAGTTTAATATTTCTGAATTCAAGATTCATCTTAGAATTAACATTTATATTTAATGTAAAGTTGATATTAAATTGAAGTTTCTTCTTGTAATCATTGAAATCTTAGATGAAGTAACCTTGGTTCTGCTATCTACTGACCATGTGATATGGGCTTTTTGAGTCTCATCTCAGCTTTCCCATCTATAAAATGGGAGTTATAGTACCTCTTAGAGTTTCTGAAAATTAAATCAAACATGTATACAAATTTCTTAACAATGCCTGGTACACAGTAGGCTTACAGCTAATTGTAGTCTTGGTTATTGTTATTTGTATTGCTGCTGATGTTTACCAGTTCACAGGCTGAGCATCATTCTCAGTGAATCAGCTATAAAATTACCTTCTCTCAAAATTGTATCATCAGACACACACCATAATCACATATTCCCGTCACAAGCCTATTTCTTGAAAAAAAGACGATGGTGGGGGTTGAGAAGATGAGGCAAATTATAGGAGGAGGGTTGCCAAATGTTGAAAGCCTTCTTTGGGAACATAACCTCTAACAGAGGAACTATTTCTCTGAAATCACACAGATGTATCACAAGAACACACCGATTTTCTATTCTGTGGAAGGGTGAGAAAATTGGGGCTTCTTATCACTGAATTCAAAACTGACAATAATATGATGACAGTTACCCAGTGACAATGGCAGCCATGAAAGGAGAGAAAGTCTTCAGAAGAATAACAATTATAATTAGAACACAAGAAGGACAGAAGTATGCAGAAAGTATAGGGCTATACACAATATTGCCAAGGTTACCTGGCAACAGAGTACCTTTTGTTGCTGTTGTTAGAAAATGGGAAAATAGAACCATAAGAATAGAATACAATACTGAGCTCAGGAAAGCTAAAATATATGATCATCATCAGTGAGGTTATAAATACAGTCATAGCAACATCAATATAATATAGGGATTTGTGACACATGCTTCAGGGGAATGATTGCATAACTAGGTGTGTGCGTGTGTGTTATAATTTTATATCTAAATCTATAGAAAGAAGGAATAACCAAAATATAAAGGATTCAGACTGTATGGGGAAACAAAAACCCAGGTACTACACTCAACTGAAATGCGCAAGACAAAAAAATTAAACTCGGGGAGACATTTTATATAAATCAGGTGGGAGTTGCTAAATATTTATAGAGCTTTCACAGTAATATTTACATTTTAGGAAGTGACTCCTGAAATGAAACATTCTAAGCTGTAAGGTACAGGGGTAGGAATTCCAGCACCTGCAACTCAGATATTTTTAAAGTAGAGAAACTTTGTAGCAGCTGAGACAAGTTTACATCAGACAATCTGTTCTTCTGTCCAAGGTCATTGTGGCCAAACAAAATACTGCCCTCCTTTAGAAAAGGCTAATATATTCTGTAGCAGCAGCTTCAGAACAGCACACACAACTTGTCAATCTAAACCAATGCAATGAAAATTATTCAAATCAATCAATTAAAACAAACACATACATAATGCATTCGCTACACAACTTTGTTTTGTTTTCCTGGCTGGGTTTATAATCAAGGGAGTTATTGTTCTTTAAAATGCAAATATTCATGTTTTTAATCTTTGTAGACCTTGTTAAATAGAATATAAGTAAAGTTTTACCAGGTGTGATTCATACAAGCTTTTAGAAAAAATGTTTTATTTTATTTTTATTTTATCGCTTGAGAAAAGGTGTAAGAGCGAGACAGAGAAGGGGAGAGGACCCAGAGCAGTCTCCAAAGTTGTACATCGTTAGTTTTCTTTTATTTTGACAAGTTTCATTCCATATGGGTGGATGCGGGGTGGCACAGGGTAAAACCAAACTGGAGACCTTCCAATTGGGAGTTGAGAACCTCCGCTGCCATTCTGGCAGTTACCAGCTGTGCACTGTAATTCAGCATGTGGGTTTGCATGGGCCAGGGTGGGATTCGATCCCTGGACCTCATGGTTAAAAAGCAAGTACTCAACCTGTTGAGCTATCCTGGCATGCCCTAGAAAGGCAGTTTTTGACTGACAAATTTCAGTGTAAGTCAAAAGATCACAAAGAGAATGACTCCTGTGTCTCCAGAGGTACTCCAAGAACGTTCAAAGTGCCAAATTGATATTCACTGGTGTGCTTATCACCCTCCTTATATAAGCAGAGCAGATGTAAGCAAATGGCCAAACATTCAGAAAGAAGGTAAGGAAGGTACTCACAATTGCAGCCAGCAGCTGAGCCCAAAGGTCTCCTAAATCCTAAAACCCTAACCTTCATTATTCTTAGTTCTTTCTTCACTGTGTTAAAAGAAATATAACTGAGTTGTCTTAATTCATGTTTAGAAGGGCACCAGCTACATACCCACTTCAGTCATTGGGGATAAACAGGTACTGGTGCTCCAGAAGCAGATCTCCCACCACACAGTGTCTCTACATCTGGAAAGTATTATTTGCTGCTTAGAGCATCATTCCAACCGTGCGCCGTTGGCAGGAATCCTACTGCTCAGACCTCGGTCACTTACTGGAAGAGCTCCTGCATCCTGATGCCGGGTTGCCCAGAGGGAGGCCTGGGAAATCCTTTCGAGTTTCACAGCTGGGCCCCCTTGTCAGGCTGACACAGCTGGCATTTTGTCTGGGCAACGTGCCTTAGCATCTGCCTGAGGGGACAAAGAGGGTGACCTCCCTGTGTCATTTGAAGACTGTCAATTACTTTCCATAACCAGCTTTGGCCATCCTGAGAAGAATTCTTAAGTTGATTGGTTCTTATAAGCTTTCAAGTTGCTATTAATATCAGTTCATTAATGCTTGGTCCTAAGTATGGTCGTTTTCACTAAAAAATACTACGGAATAAATGAGAAAATGGAATTGTTGAGTTTAAAATTATTCTATTATGTAGCAGCTAGGAAAAGAGAATTAAGACCAGATTTTCTTGAGCATTCAAGTGCAGTTTCAGTGGACTTTAAGCTCGTTTCTAAAACTCCTCCTGATTCAAAGTTCGGGAAGATAGTTAGATTTTATAAAGGACATTAAAATCATCTTTCAAACCTGCTCCCTCAGTCCCTTGCACTTTTCGGAGTAATCTTGACTCCATTTTCACATCTTGGGCTTAGCCATGATATTTCTAAAACAATCAGGGTAATCCTATGCCCACAACAACCTTATGACTTTGGGCAACTCAAGCCTAGGTAATTAGCCCTGAAATGTTCCTTAAGAGGTTGGGGGAAGCCTGCCTGTTCTCTCATTATAGATGTGAATGAGGAGCAGGTGGCCCCAGCTGATGTAGGTAGGCATCCTGTGAAACCAACTGAGGGCAAAGCTGATGAATGAAGGAAGGTAGACTCAAAGAACTATTTCTCACAGGGTCAGTACCCTGAATGAATCTCACAGCAACCCCATACAATTGCTGGACATTTGAGCCCCAATTCCCATTTAGTGTTGAATTCAGTTTGGCTTGAATTTTTTGCTTCTTGCTTCCCAAAGAATTTCAGTTGACATAAATTCAGGAGCCACCTGAGTATCCACAAATTTTTCTAGCCTTATAGAGTAATTCCTTCTTTTAAAATGGTAATTCAGGCCCCTCTGGAAGACTGCTAGGAGTACCATGAGCTTTTGAAGGGCTCTAGAATGGCCAGAAAGTGAGTCTCTTGCCGTCCTTGCCTTCTTTTCTCTTGGGGCTGGGGCAAATCTCATAATCTAAATTCTCTTTCTTTTCCCCTTTTTAGGTTCAGGGTGAAAACTCTGCTGTTTCTGGGACATCTACACCCCCAACCAGAAAGTCCCAAATCAGTTATTAGAACAATCTTTACCTTTGGGGAAGGAAGTCTTTTATTTATAGATAGAATGATTGTCTTTGCATAATACTCCCTAGCCTAAATACTATCCATATTCTACCCACTTCCAAATGCCAGTCCCGCAACAACTTTTGGGCTTTATCTTACCGAACCAGAAATTCATCAAAATATTTTCCAAAAGAAATGGATGATTTTCCCCAATGAGGTTATAGCCACCCCCGTTAGTGCAGAAAGCACTCCAGTTTTTTTGTGCTATAACATATATAAATACTAAGCAAGAAAATATGATTATGGCTGAACTTTTCCTACTGCCTAAAACTGTCCTCTGTATTTTGAATAATAGTGAATAAAATTTGAGAAAACTGGTTGAGGGTCTGGCTGACTAACTTATAGCATGGTATAATGAATAATCAGAACTTAGTATATATTACTTAATATTTAGGTTAGTAAAGTCAGTAAAATAATTTTTGTTTGTTTTATTGGGATCCTCTTTTGGATATAATTTAGCAAATACAGTTCTTCCAATACTTTCTATTACATTATTTTTTCATGAAGCAGGGATTTGGTTAAATCTCCTTATTCATCAAAAGTGCCTTCATCTCATTTATTGTTGCATTTCGTCAGTGAAGATCTAGGCAAGTAAACATCACTGGGAAAGTATTTAAGTCTGGAATTAGTATTATGATTAATATTATGCTTTAATTAAGTTACATTGACATTCATAAAAGATCTCTATCTGGCTAATAAGAACTAATATTTTCTTGGATAAAGAGCAATGCAAATTACAGGCAGACAGTGATCAACTACTAGTGCTTGTGTTTAGCACTTCAGATATAATGGATCATATTCTATGGGGAAATTACAGAACTAATTATGAAGAGTGATGATTCTCTGAAAAAAAAAAAAGACTCTCAGCAGGAGGTAATTGTAACAGTTACTTATAGGTCCAACATTGTTAATATCTAAAACTTTTCGTGAGTGGGTTGGATTTTTCCATTGTCATTTTATCTTCAAGAGCCACCAAGATTGAGCAGCTTCCAAAAATAACTTCATATGCAACATATATGACATAAAGTGATAGGATCAGATACCACATCTGCTCATGGTCAGGATCATTTCGATAGGGCCACTTCCGAGCATCGGCAGAACTCATGTCAACTCAGTCCCAATATGCAAAGCATCTTCCTGTTCCTATCATCATTAATGAAGCATAGACTGTACAAACAAATGAAATTCTTGTAGACCTTGGGGCTTCCAAGCCCATCACATTGTGCTCTCATGTTGTTGTACCCGGAAAAATGAGATTCAGACCCAAAACAGGTTTCAAAGCAAGGGAGTCTTTATTGCCGGCATCCACGGAGGACTCACGTCTCTTAAAAACCCATTGCCCCAAGTGAATTCAGAGAGGGGTTTATAAAGGCAAAAACTGCAGCCTGCTTATCTAGTTGAGCCTAGCAAGGCATTGTACAGAAGCTAGAAAGCATAGTGTACAAGGGTGCCGTAATTTCTGTTTAAGGGAGATATTCAAGCATGGGGGCAGCAATTTCTGGTGAAGCTAGACATCCAGGAACAGCTGAAAGTTTGTAATTGCCTGGGGCAGCTGAGGGTGTGGAAAATCACAGGGTGGTCAGGGGGCACTGGTGAGTTACAGAGCAGGAAAGTCACAGAGCGGGGGGTTAGTGGCACAGTGGTGGAAAATTACAGTTATAACAATGTCATCTCCACCTTCCCTATACCCTCCACCACACAGAAATATATACTTTTCCATTCATTGGATCTTTGTCAGCATACCTTTATTCATACCACTCTCCACCTTAATCAACTTGTTACAGATACCCTGACCTTCTTTTTTGTTCCTCCAATATGCCAAACGTGATCTTGCTTAGGGGCCTTTTGGTGACTGTTCTCTATTGTAAGTCTCTTCCACAAGGCTTGCATGGCTACCTTTTTCAGGTCTCAGAGTGAATGTCACATTCTCGGAGAGCCTTTGCCTGATGAGTCATTCTAAGGTTGCTCACTTTCCACACTCACAGTCACATTATTTTGCTTTTGCTTTTTCTATAACCAGCTGAAGACATTTTTGTTTGACTAATTGTCTGTCTCCTCACTCACCTTCTGGACAGAAGTCTGTTTTTCAGAGCAGAGACCTTGTTTGTCCTTTTCCTTCTATATCCTGAGCCTCTAGAAGGTACTCAAAAATATTTGTTGAATAAATGAATGAAAAAATGAATGAATGAATGAAGGCAAAAATCAAATTAAGGGCAGAAAAAATCTCAAAAGTACATCTTTACAAAGGAGGAGTGGGTATTCCTCCATGTAGGCTTTCATGGTGGAAAAAGCTTAATGAACTGGTTTTGTGGCTAAGTTTGTGAGAACCTCTTTTTCTCCAGGGCTGCCTTCTTGCATTTCTGGCCAATTGCCATGTTTCAAGGATGGAGCCTAAAAGATTCACCTCAGCTCAGGAATAACCCCATCAATTAGAGTTCTCTTTCCCCTCAATATATTCTGACATAAGAATTAATGGAGAGACCATTCAATTATTAATCGATTTGTAGTGGGTGAATGACTGGAAAACACAAAGCCTACAGAGGCAGGAGGCCTCATAATTTAGACTTTTTGGAGCATTCTACTGCCTTTTCAATTTCTGCACTTGTACCTATTGAAAGGGAAAATACTGAAGTATTCTTTTTGGGTCATTTAATATTTGTCTAGAATAACCTTATTGATTTTTAGGCAAGAAAACATAAGGTGTTTTATTCTTTTACTACGATTTCCCTAAATCTTAGATGTTCTGAAACCAATTACATGATTGGATGTGAACCCTATCTTGTTCACACTGTAGTCTCTCTACCTGTACATGCTTTGCATACCCAGGTACTTACTTAACTCAGATACCAAAATATAGAGGAAGATCCTGGGAAACCTCATCTGAATGTGATAGAAATACTTGAATATTTGTATACGGGGAAATATTTATTTCCTGTCTTAATACAAAAACGATTTAGAGCAGTTGATACTAAAAGGATAAGTAAGCTCTCACCTTCCATCAAACCACCCAAATAAAGGATGCCAGGAACATAGAAACAATGTTAGGATGTGTAGTTTCTTTGTGTGTGAATGATTCATTTATTTATCCATTTATTGAGTAGTTATCAAAACAATGTTCTAAGTGTTAGAAATGCAGTTTCTTGCCCAAGTCATACCGTTAGAGGAGGAACTGGGGAGTGTATGTAATATAAATGCAGAATCCATGAGCAAATAGACTTCTTCAAAATTATATCTATGTTAACTCTGTTCCCAAATAGGGAAGAATAGCAGAGGACCCCAAATCTCTTAAACCAGTGTGTTTCAAACTTTAATGTGCATAAAATTACTATGGAATCTTATTAGATTCTGATTCAGTGGGTCAGGGTGAGGCCAGAGAAACTGCCTTTCCTGACAAACTCTCAGGTAATAATGGGGCTGCTGGTCTGCTCAGCACACTGATGAACCAGGGCTTCAGTAAGGAAGGAGGGTGCTGGCCACATTGACTTTATAATCCCTGAGACACTGCCCTCTTGTGGCTCCTGGAATAATTGCCCTCTGTGTTAGCATTTTTATTCCTTTTTTATTTTCGTGTTTATTTTTTGTTTTTATTGTTAAATGTATTGGGGTGACATTGGTCAGTAAAAATTATGTAAGTTCCAGGTATACAATTCTACAATACATCGTCTGTGTGTTGCATTGTGTGCTCACCACCCACAGTGAGTTCTCCTTCCATCATCACATACTCGGTGCCTCTTCCT
>PVKE010039127.1:0-15148 GCA_004027555.1 Craseonycteris thonglongyai
TGAGCTGGGCACATAATGCGATGCATGGGTGATGTGATGTGGAGTTGTACATCAGGAAACTATCTAATTGTTACCAACAAATGTCACCCCATTTAATTTAACAATAAAATATAATAATATTAAAAAGAAAATATGTGTTTAGTGAGATCCCATTATGAAGATAATACAAAAAAAAAACAAAGATTAGCAGTAAATTTCTCATCTGACATCATGAAAACCAGGAGGCAGTGGGACAACATGTATTCATGAAAGACACATTTCAAGACCCCAGTGGATGATTAAATCAGTAGTATACAACCTTTTGACTTCCCTGAGCCACATTGGAAAAAAAATTGTCTTGGGTAACACATAAAATACACAATACATTAACAGTGATGATAGCAGATGAGCTAAAAAAACAAAAAGCAGAAAAATCTCATAATGCTTTTAGAATTTGTGTTGGGCCACATTCAAAGTCTTCCTGGACCTCAGGTTGGACATGCCTGCTTGAGATAAAACCAAACTTTGTATATATGATTTTTCCCCCTAAAAATAAATAACTATGATAAAGTTGAATTTATAAATTAGGCACAGTAAGAGATTGACAACAATAATTGATAGTAAAGTAGAACAAGTGTAATAATATACCATAATATAGGTTATTTGAATATGGTCTCTCTCTCTGTCTGTCTCTCAAATCCTGGCCCTGGCCTGTGTGGACACATATGCTGAACTGGTGTGTGCTTCCCATGCCGGAGGCCCCCAGTTCAGTTCTTGCCTCGCAGTTTGGCTCCTGGCATGAGGGGTGTGCCTCCCATGTGGGAAGCCCCCAACCCAGTTCCCACCCTATGCACCCCTGCCCACCTGTGTGGAATAAAACCATGTCGAAAACTGATGACATACAACTATGAAGACTGCTCTGGGCCCTCTTCATTCTCTCTGTCTCTCTTTGTCTATGTCTCTGTCAAAAACAATAAAATAAATCTTAAAAAAAAGAAATTTATGGAACAGCAGAGAGGCAGTTATCGGAGAGATGAGACTACTAGTGCAGACAATTTAATTGTTTGACTTCTTGTTAGTATATGTACCAAATTTCAGCCTACTTGGATCTGTGTTCTTTCAGATACCACTGAAGAAGCACATCAAATGTGAAGAAAATGTCAAGTATGGATAAAATTGAATTTTACACTGTCATTAAGTTCCTCAGAAAACAAGGGCAAATACCTCAAACTGTTTTGGATGAAATTTGTTGGTTTACAGGGACTGTTGCCATGGGAAATCTATGTTTTAGAAGTGGCATTAGCCTTTTCAAGCAAGGCAGAGAGTCTATTGAAGATGACCTCCATCCAGGACACCCCCGTAAGGCCACTTCCGCAGACATTGTCAGAAAATTCAGAAACTTGTAGTGAAAGACACCAGATTGAATAAAAAGCTGCTTGAAGAAATGGTTGAAGTATCACTTACAACAATTTTGAGTATTCTCCATCAGCACTGAGGATGTCAAAAGTCAGTGCAAGATGTTTACCAAGAATGCTTGCATTGCTTCAAAAACAACAGTGTGTTGGGTGTTCATGACAGTTTTGGGACCTCTGCAGAGGCAAAGAAGATAAAGTTTTAAACTGGATTTTCACTGGAAATGAAACTTGAGCTCACCATTATGAGCCTGAGTCAAAGCAGGAGTCCATGTAGTGGCATGAAAAGGGCACATCACCACCCCCTAAAAAATTCAGATTGTCACAATTGTCTGGGAAAAATATGGCTATTGTGTTTTGGGATACAGAGGGTATCCTGCTGATTGATTATAAGATTACAAGGCTAAGGGAGTCACAATAACTGGAGAATACTAGTTCAGTCTGCTGAAACAGTTAAAAGAATCTGTGAAGAAGAAAAGGTGATTTAGTGGACCAAAGAAGTGCTGCTTTTGCATGACAACACATATGTTCACAAGACCAAAGTTGCCTTGTCTACTCTGCATGACTGTGGCTTCCAAACCTTAAACCACCCTGTTTACAGTTCACACCTAGCACTATCTGAT
This sequence comes from Craseonycteris thonglongyai, assembly GCA_004027555.1. Taxonomy (NCBI): domain Eukaryota; kingdom Metazoa; phylum Chordata; class Mammalia; order Chiroptera; family Craseonycteridae; genus Craseonycteris; species Craseonycteris thonglongyai. The sequence continues at coordinate 2,015 of PVKE010039127.1, forward strand.
ATTATTTGTTTCCAAATATAAAAATCTGCTTCGAGAGAAGACATTTATAGGTGACAGAGTGGATAAAGCTACAATTTGAGGGCAAAAACAAAACTATCTTTTTGAGGACATAGATAAACTATTCAAAGATCTGAGAAGTATATCAGGGTTAAGGAGAATATATTGAATAGGAAAAAAATAATCATTTCTTTTTTACCCTTCCTCCTCTTCATTCCACAAATTTCTTGACCACCTTCCATATCTGACAAGAGTTGACTGTCCAGTATATATGAACAACTCAAACAACAGTATCACAAATACCCTGATTAACAAATGTACAAATGATTTCAATAAGAAACTGCTCCAAAGAAGATATAGAGGACCAACAAGCATATGAAAGTAGTTCAATATCACTAATAATTAGAGAAATACAAATCAACACCACAACATGATATTCCTTATAACCCTTAGAATGGCTCCTATCAAAAACAAATGTTATAAAAATCATAAAACAAGTGTTCAGAAAAAAGAGAAATTGGATCCCTTGTACACTGTTGGTGGGAATGTAAAGTGATGTGGCCATTATAAAAAATAGTATAGCAGTTTTTCAAAAAAATAAAAATATAACTATCAATACCACATAACCTATGAAATACTACTTCTGTGTATATAGCCAACAGTGTTGAAAATAAAGTCTCAAAGAGATATTCCATATATTCCTGTTCATAGCAGCATTACTCAAAATAGCCCAAAGGTGGAAGCAACTCAAAGTACGTTGACAAATAAATTGAAAAACAAAATGTGGTACATGCATGCTATGGAATAGTAAATTTAAAATATAAATTAAAAAGGAAGGACAATCTGACACATTTTACAATATGGAGAAAACTAAAAACATTACCCTAAGTGAAATAAGCCAGTCACCAAAATACAAATTCTATGTGATTTCTTCCACATAATACATCAAGAGTTGTCAAATTCACAGAAATAGAAAACAGAATAATGGTTTTCAAGGTCTAAGGGAAAGGGGGACATATGCGTTGATGCTTCCTGTACAGTTTCAGTCTTGAAAGGTGAAAAACTTGATTAATTACATAACAATGTAAATTACTTAAAACTTCATACAGTATACTTAAAATTGGTTAAGATTGTAAATTTATGTTATACATAGTTTTCTTTAACTAAAAAAAAGTTTCAAAACAACAACCTAAATTTATGCTTAAAGAAAATTTAAAAAAGGAAGAGCAAACAAAATGCAAATCTGGCAGAAAAATAGAGAATACTAACTATCATCATAGAAATAAATGAAACAGAAAATAAAAAATCACCAGAGAAAATCAATAGAACAAAAGTTTAATTTTTAGAAAAGATTAACAAAATTGACAAACCTTTAGCTAAATTGACTCCATGGATCAGAGTTAGATCAAAACTTTTATTTTTGCATTAGTTAATTACATCTTCTCTCTTAATTTCTTAGTCATTTAAGCTACATGATCATTATCTTTTTGATCTTTTAAAAGGAATTATTATTTGGCTTCACTTATTTTTTGCAACGCATTATATGAGGCCAATATGATCTTGACAACAAAACCAGGCAAAGACAGCACAAGTGAACTACAGACCAATATTCTATGAATATGGATACAGTAATCCTCAACAAAATACTAACAAATTGAATCCAACAGAACATTAAAACTATCACAGAGAGAGGATCTAAAAATGATGGCATGACCAGCACTTTTGGAAAACTTCCCTGGAGTTTAAAACTAATAAAACAGGTATAAGTCAACATAGGATTCCCTATGCAACACTAAAACACAGCTAAGAGATGCACATGTCACATTGAAATGCCAGGTGGGCAAAGAGGAGCAAACTGAAGAAGAGGGAAAAGGGTTGTGAAGAGGTGGGCCACCTGTGAGTCCTTGTTTGGAACTCTGTGGATGGGAGAGGGAGGAATAATGAGGCAGTGGGTAAGCATTTCAGACCCCACTCAGACCACGGGACAGAAAAAAAAAGCTCAGAGGCTGAGGCTGTGAGACACCACAACCAGACCTCACTTTGGACCCAAGAAATGCAGGCACCAGTGGGAGATGCAAAAACCTGACCTGACTGTGGTTCTGAGAGGAGGGGGGACTAAAAGGGTGGTGAGAAGTTGCAGCCTGACCTCTCTATAGCCAGGAAAGAGGAGAGAAAGGCTGCAGGTGCACTTCTCTAGCCACAAACAGTCCTGTCTGTGGGACAAGCATACAAGAATGCCAAACCCTAAACTCAGGGCAGAGACACCTGGGTAAACCAAATACAGAAAATAGGTGTAAGCCCTCACTGCCACCATGGCCCATAATGCCAGGTAGAAAACAAAGGCACAAATCCTGGTTGCCCTCCTCCACATGCCCTTTCAGACTTCTGCCCCCCTACCTCCTTTCAGCATTAGCAGTGAACCCTGAAGAAACTGCAGCAATGAGTGTCAGTTAGCTTAAGAAGCAGAATATCTCCAAATAGAGAGGCTGCCAGAATAAGGAAAAAACAAAATACAGCTCAAAAGAAACAAAAGCAGAAAATCACAGTAAATGAGATGAAAACAACCTATCAGAGACAGACAGAGCTCAATATCATGGCTATAATGACACTAAAAGAACTTGGTGAAAACTTCAAGAGTGATAACAAGTATAAAGAAAGACATTGAGACCATTAAAAAAAACAGGGAAAAATAAAGATTACAATAAAGAAAATGAAGAATGGAATAGAAGGAATCACCAGACTAGATGAAGCAGAGGTGGGAATCAGTGATTTGGGAGAAAAGATAGTAGAAAACACCCAATCAGAGCAACAAAAAGAAAATAGAATCCCCCCAAATGAAGATAGTTTAAAATCCCTCTGGGACAACATCAAGCATAACAATATTTGCATCATAGGTGTACCAGGAAGGGTGGAGAAACAGCAAGGCATGGTGAATGTATTTGAAGAAATAATGACTGAAAATCTTTCTAACCTGGCAAAAGAAATAGTCATATAAGTCCAAAAAGCACAAAGAGTCCCAAACAAGGTGAACCCAAAGAGGCCCACATCAAGACACATTATAATTAAAATGGCAAAATTTAAAGACAAAGAGAAAAATTTAAAAGAAGCAAGAGCACCGATTCAACTCTCAGCTAATTTCTCAACCAAAACTTTGCAGGCCAGAAGACACTGACAGAAAGTATTCAACATGATGAAAACCAAGGATCTGTAACCAAGATTAATGTATTCAGCAAGGCTATCATTCAAAGTTAAAGGACAAATCAAGAGATTCCCAGACAAAAAAATGGGAAAGGAGTTTACCACCATGAAACCAGTACCACAAGGAATGTTAGAGGGACTTCTTTAAGGTGGGGGAAAGAGCAAAAATTATGAATAATAAAATGGCATAGCTACATATCTATCAACAGTTACTTTCAAGTTAAATGGATTAAAAGCTTCAACCAAAAGACATGAAGGTATTGTACTGAATGGATGGTCAAACAGAGGAAGACAGATGAAAAGTCTCATCACTTACAGGTAAAATCCAAAGAAGAAAATAAACAACCAGAATAAAAACAAATTCATAGATATAGGAAACATTTTGTTTGTTGACACATGGGAGGAGGATTAGGAGAGTGGGTAAAATAAAGGGACGGGATTGGGAGGTTTAGTTTGGCTGTTACAAAGCAGTAGTTATGGGGATATAGAGTATAACATGGGAGTATAGTCATTAACGTTGCAACAACTTTTGTGTGGTCTCAGATAGGTACTAGATTTATTGGGGGTGAGAGGAGGGGAACTAGAGAGGTGGGTAAAAAAGAAGAAGAAATCAAGAAGTACAAATTCAAAGTCACAATATAGTCTCAGGAATGTAAAATGCAGCATAGGAAATATAGTCAATAGCATTATAATAGGGGGTGCTGGGATGGCTCAGTGGGTTAAGCGCTTGCTTTGCAGCCCCAGGAACCGAGGACTGAATCCCGGCCTTGGCCTGTGCAGACCCATATGCTGAGCGGAGGTGTGCTTCCCATGTGGGAGGCCCCCAGTTCAGCCTCCAGCTCAGCCCCCAGCTCAGCCCCTCGGCTCAGAGGAGCGTGCCTTCCATGCAGGATGCCCCTGACCTGGGTTCCCACTCTTCGTGGCTTTGTGCCCACCTGTGTGAAATGAAACTATGTCAAAAACTGATGACTTACAACTATGGGGACTATTCTGGGCCCTCCCACTCTGGAAGGGGAGCTGATTCTGGGTGGTGGGCACATAATGTGATGCATGGGTGATGTGATATGGACTTGTACATCCAGAAACGATCTAATTGTTACCAATTAATGTCACCCCATTAAATTTAACAATAAAAAAATAAAATAATTTACAAACATTATAATAAATATATATGGTACCATAGGAGAACCAGATGTATCAGAATGAGGATTTTAAAAGTTATTTATAAACGTCTCATCACTATGCTATGCACCTAAAACCTGAAGCCAGTATAATATTGTATGTCAAATGCAATTAAAAAAAAAAAAGCACAATAAGCCAGGACTAAATGGAATTTATACCAGGATTTTTAGGTTATTTGAAAATACCTGTATGAGAATCAATCAATGTAGTACATGGCATTAATAAAAAGAAGAAGGAAACACATAATTGTCTCAGTTGACATAGAAAAGACATTTGGGAAAATTCAAAGTCCTCTCCTAATAAGTATGCTCAGAAAACCAGGAATACAAAGGAACCTCTTTATCATAATAAAGAACACTTATGAAAAACACATAGCTAACATCACATTCAGTGGTGAAAGACTGAAAGTTTCCCCCCCCTAAAATTAGTAGCTACCGGTATATAATGACCCTCACTTTTGCCACTGCCATTCACATTGTACAGGAAGTTCTAGCTAGAGAAGTTAGGCAAGAGAAAGAAATAAAATACATCCAAATGTGGATGGAAGAAGTAACACTATCTCTATTCACAGTTGACGTGGTTATATATATAGAAAATCCTAATGAATCCACACACAAAAACCTATTAGTGCTAATGAATGAATTCAGCAAAAGTCTCAGGGTACAAGATAAACATGCAAAAATCAATTGCTTTTCCATAAACTGACAATGAAAAACCTGAAAAGAAAATTAAGAAAAACTTCTTACAATAGCATCCAAAAAGAATAAAATACTTAGGAATAAATTTAACAAATGAGGTGCAAGACAAACTTATAAATCATTGATGAGAGAATATAAAAAATCCTTGTGTAAATTAATTACAAGACAATATTTTATGATAGCAATACTACTCTAAAGATTTATTTATTTATTTATCTTATTGTTTTTGACAGGAGAGAGAGAGAGAGAGAGATACAGAGACAGAGAGAGAACTGAACTGGGGGAACTCCCCAGTTCAGCACATGAGTTCGCACGGGCTGGGGCTGGGATTCGATCCTTGGTCCCCGGCACTGCAAAGTGAGCGCTTAACCCACTGAGCCATCCTGGCTTTCCCAGCAATACTACTCTAAAGCAATCTACCGATTCAATTTAATTCCTATCAAAACCCTAACAGTGTGTTTTACAGAAATGGATAAGCTGAATTTATCATATACATGGAATTGCAAGGGTTCTCAGGTAGTCAAAACAATCTTTAAAAAAAAAGAGCAAAGTGGGGAGACTTATATTTCAAACTTCAAACCTTACTATAAAGCTACAATAATCAAAACAGTATGGTACTGGCATATAGATCAATTGAACAGAATTGAGAACCCAGAAATAAACTCATACATTGGTGGTCAATTGATTTTTACAGTGTTGCCAAAACATTTCAATGGGGGAAGGGATAGTTTCCTCAACAAATGATGTTGAAGCAAATGAATATCCACATTTAAAGGAATAATGTTAGATCATCATTACACCATATAAAAATTAATCAAAGTAGATCAAGTACATAAATATAGAAGATAAAACCACAAAATTCTTAGAAGAATAATAGTTTGGGACAAATGAAAGTCAACATGCAAAACAATGATTTTGGATCCTGATCTTACACCATATGCAAAAAAACAAAAAACAAAAAACAAAAAACAAAATAAATGAACGAATGAACAAACACCAACAAAAGTCATCAAAACAGATCTCAACATAACAGCTAAAACTATAAAACTTTTAGGAGAAAACGTAAATGTATGTTTCATGGCTTTGAATTTGATAATGGTTTCTTTGATATGACAAAAAATGAACAAGCAACAACAACAAAATAGATAAATTGAGCTTTCTTAAAATTAAAGAAAAAATGTTTGTGCAATGGAAGACACTGCCAAGAACGGTATCAGACAGTTTACGAAGTGGGAGAAAGTGATTTCAAATTATCTATCTGATTAGAATGTAGTATAGAACATATATAAATAACACTAACAACTCAAGAACAAGAAAAGAGTAACCCAATTTAAAAGTAGACAAAGTTCTTGAATCGACATTTCTCCAATAAAAAGGTACAAATGGCCAACAAGCACATAATAAAATATTCAACATCATTAGTTATAAGGGAAATGTAAATCAAAACCACAATTCGATACCACTTCACATATACTAGGATGGCTATAAATAAAAAGAAAGAGAGAGAGAAAGTAGAAAGAGAGAGAGAAAGAGAGAGAGAGAGAAAGCAAGAAAACAAGAAAGCAAGAAAGCAAGAAAGAAAGAGAAAGAGAAAGAAAATCACAAATGTTGACAATGGTGAGAAGAAATTAAAACACCCATACATTGCTGGTGAAAATAGAAAATGATGCAGCTGCTGTAGAAAAAAATTTGGTAGTTCCTCAAAGTGATAAACTCAGCATATGACTCAGCAATTTCCCTCTTAGGTACACATACATATACAAAAGAATTAAAATAAATGTTCAAACATTTATAACAAATGATTATAGTAACATTATTCACGATCACCATAAGATAGAAATAACCCAAATGTTTATCAACAGATGAATGGACAAACAAAATGTGGAATATCTATGCAATAGACTAACATTTGACAGTAACAAAGAATGAAGTAGTCATACATGCTCCAACATAGATACATCTTGGTAACATTATGTTACGTGAAAAAGAACAGGTACAAAAAAAAAGCACATATTTTATGATTCCATTTACATGAAATATTTAGAATACGAAAATTTATAGAGACAGAAAATAGATTAGTTGTTTTCAGAGGCCAGAGAGGGGTGTAATGAGAAGTGACTGCTTAATTAGTACAGAGTATCCTTTTGGAGTAATGAAAATGTTCTGGGACTTGATGGTTATGATGGTTGTACAATATTGTCAATGTACTAAATGCCACTGAATTGTGCACTTTAAAATGGTTAAAATAGTAAATTTTTTGTTGCAAGCATATGGCAAGCAATAACAGTAAATGATAATGGGTGCAGAAAGATATACCATGATGACACTAATTAAAGGAAAGCTGTAGTACCTGTATTAATTTCAGACAAAGCTGACTTTAGAATGAGAAAAATTATGAGGGAATGAGAGAAGTATCACATAATACTAATTGGTTCAATTCTCTAGAAAACGAAAACAAACAAACAAAAAACATAAAATGCCTTTATGTGTGTGCACCTCCTAAAAGAGCATCAAAATATTTGAGGCAAAACTAATATAACTGCAAGAGAAATATGCAAAGCCACTATTATAAGTCAAGATTTCAACACTCTTCTTTCAGTAATTGATAAATCAACAAGAAAACAAACTCAGTAAGGATATTATTAAGTTCAACAGCCTTATCAATCAACTGGATCTCACTGACATATATAAAATACTTCATCCAATAACAGCAGAATACACATTTTTCTTAAGCTCACATGGAATATTCACCAAGATAGATCACATTTTGAGCCATAAAATACACCTTTACAAATGGAAAATTATAGAAATCACACAATTTTTAAATTAAATTTACTGGGGTGACATTGATTAGCAAAAATTACATAGGTTCCAGGTATACAATTTTATAGTACACTGTTGGTTACATTGTGTGTTTACCACCCAGAGTCTTTTCTCTGTTCACCACCGTATATTTAATGCCTCCTCCCTCCTTCACAACTGCCCATCTCCCCTTATCTTTAGGTAACCACTGAACTCTTGGCTGTGTCTATGAGTTTTTTTTCCCCTTTGTTGCTTTCAATTTTATATTCCACATATAAAGTTCTTGATTTTTTTCTGTCTGATATATTTCACTTAACATGATGACCTCAAGGTCCATCCAAGTTGTCACAAATGGCAGTATATCATGTTCTCTTATTGCTAAGTACTAGTCCATTGTTTAAATATAGCACAACTTCTTTATCCAGTCATTTATCAAAGGACACTTTGGTTGTTTCCATGGCTTGGCCACCATGAATAGTCCAGCAACGAACATTGGGGATACATATATCATTGTGGACTAAGGTTTTTAAGATTTTTATGTAGGTACCCAGAAGATGGATTTATGAGTCATATGGTAATTCTATTAATTTTTTGAAGAACCTTTATATAGTCTTCCATAGTGGCTGTACCAATTTGCCTTCCCATCAGCAGTGTATGAGGGTTCCTTTTTCACCAAGATAGATTGCATTTTGAGCCATAAAACAGATCTTTACAAATGTAAAAGAATATAAATAACACAAATTATGTTTTCAAATCACAAAGGAATGAAACTACAAATCAATAACAGAAAGACACCTGGAAAACCCCAAAATATTTGGGAATGAAACAACACACTTCCAAATAATGTTTGAATCAAAAATGTATCCAAAGAATTAAAAAAAAATTTTTTTGAACTAAATAAAAATTGAAACACAGCTTGTGAAAATATGTGGGATACCATCAGAAATAGTGTTTAGAGGGAAAGTTATACTATCAAATTTATGTGGTAAGAAAGAGAAAATAATCTAAAATCAATAACATAAGTTTTCACCTATGAAACTGAGACAGAAGAGCAATTTAAGCATAATGCAAGAGGAAGAAAAGAAATGGAATTGAAAATAGGAAAACAGAAAACAGAAAACATGTATGTCAAATTCTAGACAGGCTAACCAAGGAACGAGAAGGAATAAAATCATATGAGAAATGAAAAAAGGGCCATCACTACTGGTTCCATGAAAAGGAAAAAGCTCATGAAGAAATACTATGAAAGAATTTTTGTCCACATGTTTGATAATATAGGTTAAATGGACCAATTCTTTGAAAGACACAAATAACCAAAACTCCAAATAGGCCAATATCTGAAATATGTTTATACCTATTAAAGAAGTAATCTGAGGGGATGCCAGGAAAGCTCAACAGGTTGAGTGCTTCCCTTGCAACTGTGAGGTCCAGGGATTGAATTCCAGCCCTGGCCCTTGCAAACCTATATGCTGAACTGTGGGGCAACTGGTAGCCACCATGATGGCATAGTGGCGAAGGTGCTCACCTCCCATACAGGAGCCCCATGCAGCCCCACATCCACCTGTGTGGAATGAAACCATGTCACAAATAACGATGCACAACTATGGAGACTGCTCTGGACTTGCTTGCTCTCTGTCTCACACTTCATCTCAAACAATAAAATAAATCTTAAAGTTATTTACCCCCAAACTTGGAAACTTTAGTTTGCAAAGTTATATGTACCCCAATGTTTATCACAGCACTGTTCACGGTGACCAAGTCTTGGAAACAACCAAAGTGCTCTTTGATAGATGACTGGATAAAGAAGTTGTAGTACATTTACACAGTGGAATACTACTCAGTGATAAGAAAAGATTAAATACAGCCATTTGTGACAATATGGGTGGACCTTGAGATAATCATATTGAGACAAATCAGACTGAAAAAATCAAGAACATATGATTTCACTTACAGGTGGAATATAAAACTGAAAGTAACAAAGAAACCAAAACTCATGGACACAGTCAGTAGTTTAGTGGTGACCTGAGGGTAAGGGAGGATAAGGGTAGGGGAGTAGGGGGTTGGGCATCAAATATATGGTGATGGAAAGAGAAGTGACTCTGGGTGGTGAGCATATAATGCAATACATAGACAATGTCATGTAGAATTGTACACTTGGAGCCTATGTAATTTTTACCAACCAATGTCACCCCAATAAATTTAACAATCAATAAAAAAAAGCAGTATTCTTAATAAGGTTATATCTATTAAATTAATTGAATAAAATAATAACCTTCCAAAAATAATAGCACAAGGTCCAGATGGCTTCACTAGTGAATTCTACCAAATATTTAAGGGAAAAAATGATGCCAATTTTCTACAACTTCTTCCAGAAAATAGAAACAGAGGAAATACTTCCTTATTCTATGAAGGCAGAATTGCTCTAATACCAAATCCAGAAAAATACATAGCAAGAAAGGAAGGATAGAGATCAATAATTCTCATGAGGGTGGATATGTGAAAAATTCTGAACAAAAATATTATCAAAATTGAATTTAATAATGTATAAAAAGAATAATATTATTGATTGTGTCCATGAATTTTTGTTTCTTTGTTACTTTCAGTTTTATATTCCACCTCTAAGTGAAGCCATATGTTTCTTGATTTTTTTCAGTCTGACTTATTTCACCTAATTTGGTGGTTTAAATGTCTATCCATTGTCACCTCAATTAATTTAACAATTAAAAAATAGTAAAATAAAATAAAAGAATTATACACCACAAAGAAGTGGGATTTATCATAAATATGCATGGGTGGTTCAATATTTCAAGATTATGCAATGTATTCCACCATACCAACAGGTTGAAATTTTAAATCCTATGATCATTTAGTGCAGAAAAAACATCTGACAAAATCCAACACTCCAAGATGCTGGGATGGCTCAGTGGTTTGAGAGCTCACTTTGCAGCCCTGGGGTCCGAGGATCAAATCTTGTCCCCAGCCCATTCGGACCCATATGCTGAATTGGGTGTGCTTCCATGCAGGAGGCCCCCAGTTCAGTTCTTGCTGGATAGAGCCTCCCATGCAGGAAGCCCCCAGTTTGGCCCCCAGTTTGGCCCCTAGCTCACGAAGGTGTGCCTTCCATGAGGGAGAAGCCCCAGCCAGGTTACCACCTTGTACGGTCCTCTGCCCACCTGCGTGGAATAAAACCATGTTGAAAACTGATGATGTACTACTATGGAGACTGCTCTGCCCCACACCCCTTCTTTTTGCCTCTCTCTGTGTCTGTCTCTCTCTCTGTCAAAAGCAGTAAAATAAATCTTTTTAAAAATCCAACACTCATTCATTAAAACAACAATAACAAAACCTTCTCAGCAAACTAGGAACATCCTCATCTTAAGAACATCTAAAAAAACCTTACAGATAACATCATACTTAATAGTGAGAAACTGAATGCTTTCTCCCTAAGATCAGGTACAAGGCAAGAATGTCTCTTCTCATCCCTTCTATTCAACAATGTACTGACTGTTCTAGCTAGCACAATAGTATAAGAAAAGGATATAAAAGGTATATAGACTTGGGAGGAAGAAACAAAACTGTCTTTTCAGATGACATTATTGTCTTTGTAGAAAAATTCCAGGGCTTTGTAAAAAGAATAATAGTTTTAAAAATTTCTCCTCAGTGCATTATATCAAGAGGTTCTTGATGTTAATATGTCTTATAGCTGGTGATGTTTTTACTTGAACACTTGTTTGACTGTAGGGCTTTTCCACTACGGAGTTACTCTATTTTCCTTTGATATACAGTAGATAAATATCTTGGGAAGATACTTTAATACTATGAAAAAAAAATCCTGGTTCTTTTTAAATGTACACACACTAATTTTAGCATCCATCAGTGGATCTTTTCTGCAACATTTATTACTGTGGTGCTTTCCAAATGGTATGTTCTATTTCTCTCTTTCTCTTTATATGTACTAATTGAAATTTTACCTTCCCAGCTGAGGCCTGAGTTTTGAATTTTTTCAGCAGAGGGGATCCCTTTTGGCAGGATTCCATGGACTGCCTTTTGTTCTCAAGGTCATAATGATGGACCCAAGTTTCATCACCTGTAATGATCTTTAAGAAGTACTTACCTTCATTTTCAAACATTTCAAAAAAAAATTGGAGGAACTTTTTTTGCTGTTAAGAATTTAATAACAGCACACTATGTGAACTAAACATATGAACACTCATTTTGATGTGCACTGAGTGCAAAATGTAAGCGTCTGTGTGTGCAAGGCCAAGAATGAGGAGAGGGGACACTGACAGCTCAGTGATTGAGCACTTGCCTCACAATCATGAGATCTTGGGTTCTATTCCTGGCCCCTGCTAGTGCAAACCCCATATGCTGAACTGCAGAATAACTGGTAACCACTGGGATGGCACTGTGGTGAAGGTTCTAGCATCCCATGTGGGAGACCCTTGGTTCTGTTCCCACCCCATGTGGCCCCACATTCACCTGTGTGGAATGAAACCATGTCATAACTAATGATATGCAACTATGGAGACTGCTCTGGGATGGCTCTCTCTCTCTCTCTCTCTCTCTCTCTCTCTCTCTCTCTCTCTCTCTCCCCCCCCCTCTCTCTTCCTCCCTCTCTCCCTTTTCTCTTTTCTCTCAAATGATAAAAATAAATCTTACAAAAAAAAAAAAGAATGATGGAAGAGAGATAATATGTGGCTACATAGAACTGGCTATATCCAGATAAGTTTAATGTAACAAAAAATACATGGTGGAGGAAAAATTTATTGGCCTACCCTTGTACTACGATATAGTTTATGACATGGTAGTAACAATTTTATCATTCTAAAAACATGGAAGAACTATTGAAAAGCATAACATAAAACCATAATCCTATGCCCCCCTTAAACATTTTTTTACCTTTTGTATCTATACCTATTTTGCAGAGTTGTAATCTTAGTGTGTGTGTGTGTGTGTGTGTGTGTGTGTATTAATCCTAGTGACATATCAGAAACATTTGCCCACAGTGTTGTGGTTTTCCTAATTAATATTGTAAAGGTTGGAGTTGGTATGTCAAATGATATTTGTGTTAGATATTTAGGTTATATTTGACTATTTTACTATTAATAGTAGATAAATAACCAAAAATAAAGGTTATTTTTCTTGTTAAGGTGAAGAAACACACTCCAATCTGTTTTTCACAAAGAATGAAACTGAAATTTTTATACAGAGAGCATGGAGGAACCATCCATGACTATAAAGTACATGGTAGCAGGGT